>JANJGK010001865.1:0-40000 GCA_039081455.1 Macrobrachium rosenbergii
AACCCTTTACCACTTCTAAATTCTTATGGCCAATTTCAGTATCAGAGGTAAATATACTGTAGTGCTACTGATGATTTGTTCGACTAACTTCATTCTTAACATATTTTGGAACAGTAAAAGTACTTGTGTTGTTTCGTCTGTCTTGTACCGATCTGCGTAGAACAATGTCATTTGCTTTCTCGGAAATTTTAGTTGGCCTCCTACTTATATTAAATCTTCCTTCACATCCACTACTCCTCCGCCTAAACATTCATCACTTAATTTACTTACTATAAATGATTTTTCCACAAATGTTCATTACTTTGGGAAAGCAAATTTCATTCTCCTATGAAATCAGTACTTGCGTTTGAAAATTAATATTGATTGATTGTAATGAAAAAAGTCTCATGATTTGATATGCTTTGACTAATTCTATCTGTAACAAGCTGAGTTTATCCATTAGGTAAATTTGCATAGATCTGATTAGTTAATATAGCCTTCTCTCATGAAGTATTATTCTCTTAGCATAGAGTCATAGGTACTCTCTGCTACCCTTTAGTGCCATTCAGCTTTACAAAGTCCTTGGACTTTTAATTCACCTCTTTATTTTTCCCTTCGCCTTTAGAAGGACTTCGAAAATACATTATCTTTTTGTTTGGTGTCCAATAATATTTCGAGTCTTTTTGCTCCAATTCCGATTATTTTCTTTTTATTATAACAGTAAGCACAGAACCACGTAAAGCTCAGATTTTTTGTACAATAAGCAGATTAATTTTGGTGTTTCTTCTTAGTGTTCAAGGCAATGATTTCGTGGGTGTCCTATTCGGTAATTTTTTCATTTCTATTTTATAATAAAGTTTTCTGGTCTGTTACTTCTGTAGTTCATGAACCTTCTAATTATATTTTCCTTCAAAATTAATCATCTGCCCTCTCATGGTCGTCATGTGCAAATCACTCTGTTCTGTACAGCTCAATAAAAATTAAATATTCATCACCTTTTCATCTTCGTATTTATAAAAAAAAAGTATCTGACTTTCCAAGTGCAAAAATTTACCTGATCATATATATATATATATATATATATATATATATATATATATATATATATATATATATATATATATATATATATATATATATATATATATATATATATATATATATATATATATACATATATACTGTATACTGCATAGACATACTTTTATCAGCTTTTAACAATTGTTTGCCTATCTGTGAACTTTGGCCTTAAAAAATGGTTCTGAGTCATAACCCGTTCTTCAAATTAGATGAAGATCTGAAGATGATAATAATAATACGTTCAGTAAAGTGATGGTGAAACTTAATAATAAGAGTAATTTCATTACATCCTTTCCAACGAGCAGCCCAGCACTTCAATCATATAAATCTATCAAGACTGTCAGAACGAGTTTGTTTCTAAGTATCGAGCTCCCTGAGCCTTTGCTCTTATTTTTTTTTTATTATGCAAACGCAATTTCGTTAAGATGTTATCGACCATACTGGTAATACTGTCATTCAGGGTGTTGCCTTCGAGTAAGAATGAAAATAGCTACCCTTGTCAGATACCTCTGTTACGAATGATTTGAATGCAGTAGAAAGAGCACATACGAATATTAAGACGCGTATCTTATACTCCATAAAACACTTAATAAGACATGCGTATTATATTCCATAAATCACTTAATAGCAAGTGTATTTTATACTCCATAAGACTTCCTGACAGGATGATTTGGGTGTGGCAAATGATTAATTTTTTGTTTGTTTACAAGGGTGTGAAGCAAGGGAGAGACTACGTTTAACGTACTCGTATATTAGACTCTCCGACTAGACAAGATAGCACGCACTCGTTTGCTCGTGTCTGGAATTTCTTCTTCTACCAAGAATCCTAAGAAGAACGAAGTATTTTCAAGGCTCATAAAAATGTTTAAAAGATTTCCTCATCCCTTCATCATGATCCTGTACTTGCTGAAGATAGTAGGAGGATTCCCATATCGTCTGACTCTTGTAGGACAGAAGTGGAGCAAAGCAATTAAGACCAAAGATAATCAAGAAACTACAACTGAAGTGGCAGATAAGGTTATCTTTGTCAAGAGTTCCTTAGCAAATGTCTGGTCTCTGTTTTTACTGATTGCTACTTTCTCAGATTCCGTTGCGTACACCGTGTGTGCTAATCACAGTGAAAAAGGCGCGCAATATATCCTCTATCATATTACCATGTATATTATGTCATGCTGTACAGTTGTTTTGCAAGTTTATCTTCTAGTCAATAAGAAAAATTTGGAAGAAGTGGCGAGGCTTATGACTCAAGAAATTTATGGAAAGAAAAGTATGCATTTTAATCAGTTCCTAACTCTCTTTATGGTATTGGCTTGTACTTTTGTATCCACTCTCGCAATGGAATCTTTTTTGTTAAAAAATACTTTTGTTGCCAGTGATCCTAGAGAGTTGTGTGTGTACGTTTCTTTTACACTTGTCCATGCCCAAAGCATTATGCTAACTTGCTTCACAACATTTGGCCTAATCTATTCTGTCTCAAGGACACTGTCTCTGAAAATTGATAAAGAAATAACCCACCAATTCAATGAGTGGATCCTTCGTGATGTGGCCAGTAGTGAGACCAAAGCTGTACTGGGATACCAAGAGACCCAATCTTCACATAATAATCTGTTCAGGAAACGAAAATCAAAGTCCAGTGCAAAGGAGGAAACACTAATGTCTAGACAAAACCACTTGCTATTTATGGGTGATATTATTGGCATTGAGTCTGGATATGCTGCCTCTACTGATGGCCAAAATAACAAAATGAAATTTGAGAATCTCTGTTTGATGTTGATCAAAATTGATGAAATTGTTGAAAAATTAATACAGTTTGAAGCTTTGCCCGTTGTTTTAACACTGTGCACTTACACAATGCGCTCAATTGGATTCATTAATGGATTATTTGTGGCCAACATTCGTGGGATATATATATGTGCAGCTTTATTTTTTGCACCATTAACTATCTCAGTTTTATGTTCGGCAGACTGCCTGTTATTAAAGGTAAGTGTACTTACAGCGCATTACAGCACAGTTAACTCACCATTGTAACGAATAAGTAATCGCAGCGCATATAGTTGTACATTTCATGTCTGACTTGACAGCATCTTACAGTTACAATGAGTACTACGGTCAGGATCACAGGATTCATTTTTTGGGAGGGTAAGAAAAAAGGCACTGAGGCTTCAAGCCAACATGTTGCGTAAAAACTGTCTCTATAAATGGAAACCACACTCTTTCGTAATAAACGCACACGCATACATACATACATATATATAATACACACACACACACACACACACACACATATATATATATATATATATATATATATATATATATATATATATATATATATATATATATATATATATATATATATATATATATATATATATATATATATATATATATATATATATATATATATATATATATATATATATATATATATATATATATATATATATATATATATATATATATATATATATATATATATGTATATATATATACAGTATATATATATATATATATATATATATATATATATATATATATATATATATATATATATATATATATATATAAATGTATATATATATATATATATATATATATATATATATATATATATATATATATATATATATATATATATACATATATATATATATATATATATATATATATATATATATATATATATATATATATATATATATATATATATATATATATAAATGTATATATATATATATATATATATATATATATATATATATATATATATATATATATATATATATATATATATATATATATATATATATATTTATATATATATATATATATATATATATATATATATATATATATATATATATATATATATATATATATATATATATATATATATATATATATATATATATATATATATATATATATATATATATATATATATATATATATTATAATACATTCGCCAGGCAAAGCAGAAATCGGAATAATGTGCAATAGATAATACAATTTCTTCAAAGTATATCAAAGCAATTCTCTTTTTTATTCTCTCTACTATAAGAAAACCACGTCATTTATTCTTTTTTTACTTTTGGAGTACCTTAGTAATTTCTTAAATATCATTGAAATACGAAATTTATTTCAACATCTGATACTCAATTTATTTCAACATTTGATAAAACAAAATAGGATATGCTTAAAATACCGTTTAAAATAACAGATATTTCGTAAATTAACGGTCGGAAAGAAAATCGGATATATGAAAGAAATATATAAAAACTGCCCTGAGTATAATACATCAATTGCCGTGCGTCTGAGGACAATTCTAAACAGGCATTCTATGAAAATTTTCTATTAGAATTAATTTCTTTCAGTCTGCTGACTAAAATTATTATCATTTAATGAAATAATTACGAGAAAACACTTCTTGAGCTGAAGTCACAAAACCTTTTCGCAGAGGAAGTCGTGGGCGACGAAGCTCCGCCGACTGGAGAAGGTCCTGAGGAATGAAGAGCGGCGTTTAGAAGTAAGTTCCTTTTATGTCTCATGAGTTCCAGAAAGAGAATCTTTAACTTTGGTTGTGGATTAGTTGCCAAAGAAATTCTCTACTTTATTTCCCAAGGATTATTCTCTAACCCCTGGATGAATCACGACCAAGTTGATCAAATACTGCATTGGACATGGAGGTACTTATCTGGGTTTAGTTCAGATCATCACATATTTATACCTCTAAATTATTCAGTGGTTTCACATTTTATCATCCGCTATTCTGTACGTGACCTAGCAATCTCAAAAAACACATTTCATCTAAGCTAACCTTTCAACTACCTCTACATGAGCACAACAACACACATATACACCAGTATATATATATATATATATATATATATATATATATATATATATATATATATATATATATATATATATATATATATATATATATATATTAATTGTATTAGGGTTCAATAAGACGATATGGTTTAGATTCCAGAGTCTTTGATGCACAAAGTACAAGCTTTCGACGGAATACAGTCTCCTTCTTTAGGTACCAATGCACTGAGGAGCAAACAGCTACACTTAGGTATATACTGTATGTATGTGCCCCACCCAATATCTATTGTTTTCTATTTTTAACCCTCCAGGAGACTTGCCCGTTGTATAATGTGTGCGTGTGTACGTGTGCGCTTTTGCGTGTGTTTGTGTGTGATATAATATAGTTATGCATGATTACTGATTCTTTTATATTTGAGAGTCCTTCCTCTTGACACAGGTTCGTCAAGTGATCGCCTTGTTGGAGTCTCACTTGGAATTTGCACCTTTCAACCTGTTCACTCTGAGTGGGCGATGCATTATACCTGTAAGTAATCAGCGTAACCTTGGGATTCTGTTCCTATCTTACGTCTTCTAGTTTGGTGTCGTTAAATAGAAAAATAAAGAATCATCATTCAATAATCTCTATTTTAAAATCAAAACAGCAGATATAATAAGTTAGTCTGTGTTTAGCTAGTCTCCGATTAGCAAAGCTAATTATGGTATTTTTGTATTATCGGAGAGCATCGATGATATACAATATATCTTAAGGCTACCGACTTCAGAAAGGATATCTTCACCAAAGATATGTCATTCCAAGATTATGAAATATGACATCGAATTCAAAGGCAGTCGAATATATCGGAATACTGAATTTTCTCAAGGAGTTAAAGAGGCATAATGAGATCTGTTTTGCACTAAGTCACTAAATGCATCAAAGGATATCAGGAACGAAGAGAATACGAAGAACTGGGGTCAAAACCAGTGATAAAAACACATTATTAAGTTTGTGTTATCGTTATCTTTAAGCAATTTATATTCACGCATTGTTATTATTCTTAAAACTCATTTGTGGACAGAAGTTATACAATAGAAAATCACTAAAAACTCCGGTTATTTCAAAAAGAAAAATTCTAAGTAATCAAACTTGTCTCTATCCGCATCTAGTATAATCTAATAGAAATAACTCTGATGAATTAGGGTATGGCGAAATTAATTGCTTGTTATCTTTCTACAGATTCTGGGCACCATAACAACATACTTCTTCATTGTTGTGCAGTTCACGGTCTCTGAAAATCCACTCGGAAACAGTAGCACCCAGTCTTAGACTTTCATCAGTGCCTGATGGAACGTGTTAATATCATCAGCTGTTTCTGTTCTCTTACCAAAGAGGCAAACCTCTACCCAGATGGCAGATCTTGGATTACTTTAATAAAAGTCTGAACCAGAGAAAAGAAAACACTAAAAGTATATGGAAAATACTCACGTCATTTACCGTGATATTCAAGTCTTGATTCATAATAAATTCTAATATATCATTTCTGCAATAGAGTACAGAACTTTAATTACTGTGGTTAGGGCAAGAAATTATACGGGAGTAAACATTCTTTGCACTTTATGTTGTCAATCTTGTTCTAATTTACTTAGAACAATACCATTTACAGTCTGCCCATAAACATTCATTTAATTTACGTATTGATATTGATTTTTCAAGAATTGTCCACTACTTTGAGAAAGCAAATTCCATCCTCCTGTGAAATCAATACATATTTTTGAAAGTTAATAATAATTGACTGTAATTAAAGCCAGTTTATACGATATATTTTGACAATGGCAGACACCTGCTTGCTTCAGCGGTACAGCCTGTGGATAAAATTTGGCGGAGACGTTACACTTTTTCGCTATCTTTATCTCCACTCAGATTTGGAGCCTTCCAATATTCTATAGTATTGAAATCCCAAATCTAAGCATTTACTTCAAGATATTATTCTTTTTAAACAGGAGTCATAAATTTTGAGACACACCTCCACCAGTGTACCCACAGGGAGTACCTAAATAATTCATATTAATTACATGATTGAGGACTTGAAATTTAAGTTGCTAATGTTCCTTACCTGTTGAAGGTAACAGTGATCACGGTTTTACTCCGTATAATGTCAGGAAAGAAAAAACTTGCATTCTCGCCACCCTACCTAGATGAAAGCCTAGTTGTTATATTGCGAGAATATGAGAAAATCAAAAAAATATGTCTCGGAGTTTCGAGTACACTTAGAAGTGCTGCAGAAAAGACGAGCTGCATGAAATATGATTTTTCTAAAGCAGTGATTCTCAACTTGTAACAGTTATGGGACACCAGCCAAAAAAAAAAAAAAAAATCATGGACAATTTCATTTTTGAGTAAGGCTAAATAAAGCATAGACAATAAACATTTTGTGTGAAATAAACTTTTTATACAAGAATTATAAACTGAATACCGAGAAAATTATATAAAATTGTTGAGTAAAACAGAAAGCTACCTTCTGGTCTCATTTTTCTCTGCAATCAGACTTTAGGATTCCCTTTTTCACCCGGTCCTTTCGCTGGTAGGTGTGGTGATATATTTTTATAGTTAATGAAGGGCTGAGAATATAAAATGGTTCCAAAACATCCCCAAGGACTGGATAAAAATTTTGGACACGAGTTTACTGTATGCTAGGGCCTGGTGCTACAACCAGAGATTATTATTATATTTGTTAAATAGGTCTGATTTAATAATCTTAATGGTCAATTATTTATTTGGAAACAATTTTTCGTAATTCATTTCAAAAAGATTTAGGCCAAAAAAAGTCACCATAGACCAATAGTGGTCCACGGACACCAGTTGAGAACCATTGTTCTAAAGAGAGAAATCTGGGTGTTCGGTACTTAATGAAACAAAAGTGAAATGGCAGTGTGTACAGAAATGGGAAGGCCAAGGAGTTATCGGCTGAGACAAATATGAAAGGGGAGTATGTGCAGGAAAGGGAAAGGCAACTAATGATTGTCCTTGAGGGGTGATAAGCTGGAAAAGAAGTTGTCTTGATAAAGAATGTCAGGAATACTGGGGACGGGTGAAACAGCACAGATGTGTAAGTTCAAGGAATAACTGGGTAAAAACAAAGTGGCATAATAGTAAGTGTATATGGTCCAGGAATGGAAAAGATAAGAGGTGAAAAACTGTTCATGGGACAGTCTAACTCTGCACCTGGCAAGGTTTGGAAAATGGTAGTTTCGCTTCTCAATTTAAATTCAAAGGTAGATGGCAGGAGAAAGAGATATCGTTGTTCAGGTATGGAGTCTTCGGAATGATTGAGAATGGCGAGGTTATTGTGGAAATGCGTATAGAAGGGGGTTTCATCATTGGAAATATGTGGTTTTAAATACGAGTATTTATTAGCGTTCAATTTAAAGAGAATGATGTGGTAAATGTATTGTTAGGTTATTAGGTGTTGGTATATAGTGGCAAGACGTGGAAGTTGATAGATATAATGGAAAGATGATGACTGGCTAAAGGTATATTTGTTCATTATATATGTGTAACGAAACTAACGATAACAAAAAGTGTAACTCAGAAATGAAGGAATAGTAATAGGCTGTAACTGTGCGATTAATACAACTGATTTTTGTCAGAATAAAGTTCGAGGAACATATAAGAAAAACAGATGGACAATAGGCTATGGTTAAAGACGAAAATAAGTTATGGTTAAAGACACATAAGTGTCAGATGTGTGTGTGGAGTTTGTAAAATGAAAGACTGCTGTCCTAAAGTCAGCAGAGATTGTTCAAGGTGTGACAGGGGAAGATAAGAGAGTAAAACCAGCAAGTAGAGGGATGAGGAAATAACGGGTAAAGTGAAGGATAAAGGAAGGCTGTTTGAGGTGCAACTCTGTAATAAAAGAGATCAAGTACATATTGTAGGAAGAAGGAGAGGATAAATCAAGAAAAAACTGAAGGAGAAAATAGAAAAAGTAATGATAACAGATGGACAAATATGAGAAATAAAATTATGAAAAAAAGTTGCTCTTTAAGTCTGTTAATTGTTATTACTTTTTGCCAGAATTGTAGACACTGTAATTACAATTACGGCAGAGGATATGCTTTACAATTTTTACAAGGCTAAATAGAACAGAGAAGTATTTTATAATATAACGACCACATTACTGCATTATTTCGTGAACATGTATATTTTTGCAAGGCTTAATAATTTTGAATTACAGGAGAGTTATGTATGCTGAATTTTATTTAGAAATACGGTGTCTATTTAAAGACCCAATATTTGTAGCGTAAGATTCCTTACAATAACATGGACTGCACTATTGTATGTTAACATAAAGGAATTTATGTATCTGGGCAGAAACTTATGTACTCGTAATGCAATGATCTTTTGATGCTCATAAATCCTGATGGATATTCTAATGAGCAAGGAAATAAACAAAAAAAGTATCTAAGAGAGATGGATGTTGAATATCATAATCTATATACTCCAAAAGAAAGAAAAAGAAAAATATTGTAGATACATAAAAAAAAACGTTACAATCGTAAGGCGCCTTATAAATACGATCACCCGCAAATTTTCTCTGTATTTACAAAATATATCTGCAGTTGATCCATCTCTGGTTTGACAATACATGTCTGAAGTTAACCTATTCTACAAGAAGCTGAATAAGCAAACCGCATCTTGTCAGATTTAAATTAAAATGGCATCTTAGTCTAATATTGTTTTTGATTAAAACAGAATTATTGGTAGACGAGGAAGAACACCGACATTACTAAATGCAATTCTGTTTGCAAGATACGATTAACACTATATCCAAAACATGGATTAATTTGGCAAGTGATAAGTCAGACATCTTCTTAGCCCTTAAGTCTTGGAACAGGAATGTGAACCAGATGGATCTGACAAAGTCCATTTAGTGAAAAGTGTAGAAATAAAATCTAGACTGAAGTTTTAAATAAAGTTAACTGAATGACCCTGTATTCGTAGGCTAGCGGAACTAAATAGTTTCGTTAAGATTCAAGGGAATGTGCAGGCTGAAATAATGTTTGTTCATCTGTTCAGTAAATCTTAGTATTCCCAGACTAATTAGTCACCTTTTCTCCCTAAAAAACTATTTAAATTATCCATTCAGTCATGTTTCAAATCTAACTTCATCCATTCAGTCATGGTTCAAATCTAACTCCATTCTCAGTACAATATAACATAAGTGCAGACACAGCATCTTTTAACAATACATTAAAAATCCAGTTATATCCATCTGGGTGTGAATATCAGCCTGTCTTCTCTATTTCTTTATCTAAATAACATTTAGTTCTAGGTTTTCTTACTACGTTATTTGTAAATGTGCGTGGGATTTTCCACAGAAGAAAAAGATATCATATGAAATGGTGTATTAATTCATATAATGAAGTATATTAATCGTCAAATTCAGAGTATGGTACAAAATGTGACTTTAGTCTATATATAAAACTATTCGTCCGCACGTATATATATACATATATACATATATATATATATATATATATATATATATATATATATATATATATATATATATATATATATATATATATATATATATATATATATATATATATACATCAGCTTTTGTCATATATATCTAGCATAAATGTCTATAAAACGTAAGAAAACCTAGTGAGCATGATAACTGTTCTGCAAACAAAATTACTAAAGTTAGGCGCACAATTTGTAATTGCAGAAATATTACATCTCATAATCTCAAACTAATTTTCCAGTTGAATAAATACGAGACAACTTGAATTATACTGGTCTTTTTCTCGTTTTTATAATACCTTTACTATACCGCATCCCTCGAATTTTCCAGTGAATAAAATCAGGAAATTAAAATCTCTAGTGCATGTATACAATGCATACTGCTATTTCTTTCAGTTGATACCCTTTTACCATTTGGGCTAACGTGCTCTCCGTTATATTTCTGTTTCTTTCAGAAGGCGCCATTCTTCCTTTTGTACTACCGTACTCAACTATTCCTTATACTTTGCAAATAACATCCTAATATTGTTCTGTTGTTCTTCACAAAACCACGCATACTATCATTCATCTTCAACCTATTGTACTCCTCATATTTTATGAAAAATTCTACAAACAATCTCTGCTTTCCCAAGAACCCCACCTGGAACCCTTCCCTCTCCTCATCCCCTTTCCGGTCTGCTTATTTAACCATAAAATATATTTCATATCCATTCTTCTTTACATCTCACGCTTATTTCCTCGTGTTGATAATGATTGTATGTATTTATAATTGCATATTCTTTTGACTATGAAAAATTGTAATATCTCTTTTTAAGGAATAAAGAAACTAAAATTTGGTGCTTCTTAAACGACGCTCTTCTTTTCATGCTAAGAATTAGATTTCCAAAATAACTGTTTAATTTCACCGATATTCATTATAGGCAATGAACCTCTAGTTCTCATTTCCATTTTCCTCATCATTTTCATACCATTTAGACAGCAGCTGCGGCTATTTTATAACAAATCTTACATGGTAACGTAATTCCTACTAAGGACTTTTTTCTCTGATGGGGCTCACTGCCCTTCACAGCTCCTGCGAACCTGAATACTGTATACAGGCGTCTTCAAGGTACTGGTACCTCCTAAGCCATCAGCAATGTTGCTAACTAGCATTAAGATGCCAGTTAATTTAAAACTGACCTTGCATATACTGGGTGTTTCGAAATTAGAGCCCCGCCCCATCCACAGAACAAATGGGAAGTTATGAAGTTTTCTGCTATAGCCTATCTCCAAGTACATTATTTTAAGTTTCCTTGATTTCACGTTTCTGGATAGCTAAATGCATTAAAATAGATGAATCCTTTGTTAAAAGAAACTGGAACAAAAATCCATATGACTGTCATCACGAAAAGAGTGAGAAACTTGGAAGGCCTGAAGTCCTTTCTCAGTAGTCAAAAGACATCATAGCTGAGGCAGTGGGTAGAACAAGAAAGTCTTTACGTAAATTGGTGCTTGAACTAGAAACAAAAAGGGGAAAGAAGAGAAGTTATAGTGCTGCATATCGTGAGTTGAAAAAATCTGGTATCAAGCCATTTCATGTTATCAGCAAGCCCAACATCACTCAGCAACAGAGAGAAGACCGTGCATGGTTTTGTGGTTCATTTCTTAAAGATTGGGATGAAGCTGACTTTCTCCATGTTGCCGCATCAGATGAATTCTTCATTTACACAGTCAGGAAGCCAAATCATAAAAATGACATCATTTGAGCTGCAAAGTTGGATGATATCAGTGATGACGTGCGCTATCGCCAAGTTGTGAAATTTCCTGAATGTTTGGGAATTTTTCTCTGTTTCACAGCCAAATGGTTAATGTGGATCATCAAAGAAAAAGGACAGTCATGGAATGGCGAATACTTCAGAGAAACTGTGCTTATTGGTGGAGTATTTCCTTTCCTCAAAGATCCTGAAAATGTGTTATCTGTTGAAGAAGTCACATTTTTGCATGACAAGGCACCATGTTTCAAGGCTCTTCAGACACAGGAGCTGCTTCGAAACAGTGGTATCGATTTCTCCTCGTCAAGTGAATTTCCAGGTAGCTCCCCTGACCTTAATGTGTGTGAAAACATTGGTAGTATCTTGAAGGATCATGCTGAAGCACGCACAGTGAACTATGATGGCATACCAAGCCTCGACGGCCTGCGAAGAGAGGTGACCAAGTGCTTAGGGAAATGGAGTTTGAGTCTCAGCTTTTTTGCAATTTGCTGAAATCATACCCCTCAAGAATGTACGCTGTGGTACAGGCAGATGGAGGCCACACAAAATATTAAATACTCAGAGAGAAACTTAAATAAATACCTGTTCTGAATTACTTTTGTTTTTGTCCATATCAATTTTAGTTTATGCTGTAGAGGGGGGCGGGGCTCTAATTTCAAAACACCCTATATTATCAAAATGATTCAGATATGCCATATTATCCTCATTCAACGGTTAATTCATCCTAAATTCAACAGTAGTAGTCTATAAAGTAAGCCTAAGAAATAATCTTTTACATAGGAACATGGGAGACATGACAGCTTAACAGTTTTTAAAGATTACTGATTTTCTGTTGTACAAATTACAAGTTGGATTTACTGTAATGTACTATTTTGCATGCAACATTAAACACCTGAACTACAGTCAAGTTATATTTGAGTGGCAAGCACTAATGATCAGATTCATATAAACCTTGCACTTTGAGGAAATGAAATGAAAATTTCTTGGGCAATATTTGGTAACATTATGGCCTCTTAACAGGGTGTCAAGGAAACGCCCTAGTCGTGCTAGCAACTGCTCGAGGTGTTCCATAGCTGAGTCATGTTTACTGACTAATTTCCAAAATTCATTCCCATAAATCGAGGTCTTCATGCCAATAGTCCTTAGCCACCTTTTTGCTGGGTACAAAAGTGGTCTAGTGCATTGTCTAGAGACGCCATGCCATAACGAAAGCCACAGAAGTCAATGAGCCTGTTAATCTTGGAAGGATGGCAGTCATCTCCTACACTATATCGAGCAGGTGAGGAAAAAATGTAAGGGATGAACTGTGCCAGGGAAAACTGTACAAATTCAGTGTAGCCAATCTGGGTTGGGAACCTGGTGTCACTAAACTTGACGCCAATGCCTGCCCAAGTGGTTTCAGCTCCCCCTCGAGATGGGCCTATGAATATTTAGCTATATATATATATATATATATATATATATATATATATATATATATATATATATATATATATATATATATATATATATATATATATATATATTTATATATTCAAGACAATATTGAGTTTTTTCATGTCTGTTGTAGAGGAGCAACATCATCCCCAGTGGAAAGAATAATATTTAAATTACCAGCAATCATTGCACGTTCAGTCCATAGCGGTCATATCAATCATGACTTCTTGTGGAGGTGAATAGTGAGAAATTTGGTACCAAAAGTTACATCCACGGAGCACCCTTAAATCATTGTCATAAATACTCCTGCATACCTCAAGTTCATTTTTACCAATATTCCTCTTTTACTTCCCAGCATACTCGATGGAGAATATACGCACCAAGTGAAGACTGCTAAAAAATGGATGATGAACTCTAATAGACATTTTAACGGTTCTCTTAAGTTAAATATATAGTCCATCTTTCTGTGCCTTTTTTCATTTATTTATTTATTTATTTATTTTATTTTTTTTTTTTTGCTTATTCCTGCAGTAACCCTACTTGTTAGAAGAAATGTGAATGGATTGGTGATCTGTGACTCCAAATCTGCACTCCAGGCATTGACATCTTCTAGGCCCAGCTGTGGCCGTGTTGTGCGAGACATATTGTGTCAACTCGCTGCTGCTTACAATGCCTCGCTTGTCTTGTCCTTCATGTGGATGCCCTCCCATATTGGGCTTGCTGGGAATGACATGGTGGACAGTCTTGCTAAAGCTGCCTGCACGCTTGAACTTGATGACAGAAATGTTGAGCCCTCACTTCGCTGCCTTAAACATAAAATATATTCAGCAGCTTTTGCCTGTACAGTACAGCGTAGGGATGCAGAGAGGGGCACTAGTGTTTCCATACAACATCATGATAACTTTCTGCAGAGCCGTCACAAGTACCGGCGACGTGGACTCATGGTGCGTAGGCATAATGTCGTAAGTGCCAGGATAAGGTTGGGATATCGTCCTGTGTGGCAGGTTGGACAGACACTAGATATACCACACTACACCTCATGTAAACTGTGTAACCTTGCTAATGCCAATAACCTTGAACACTACTGCCTTCATTGCCCCACTGTCAGGAATCTGTTACCTCAAGGACAAAATTTACTTCAAACCTGCCAATATTTACTCAAAGATGACCACCTAGACTTAATTTTGACTCGTCATCCACACTTTGGTGGCTGCTAAACTGTCTGTTGCAGTTGTTGTGATAATGGAATACGATCTCATATATGTTATTTTTGTAACTGATATACTGATAATTCAATGCTGTAATTTTTTTCTGTTGATTTCTGATGTACTGTAAGTAACTGCTAATATGTAACTTTGTTTGACGTCTTTGGGCGTAATAAATTTATTAAATAATAATAATAAGAATACACACGTCCTTCTATTCCTGTCCCTGCACCCTTATAATGAATAAACAATCAGTGTTTCAGTAGATCCAAATGTTGGCGATTTGATCCCTGTCTGGGTTTAAATTACCATGACAATTATGATTTACTTTATTAAGGTTATTGTTTAAATAGAGGACTTGAATATTTCTACATTTATTTTGTCACTAAATTCACTGAAAACAAATTTCTCAAGAAATCTTTAGCAACTTTATTTATGGAGCTTTTTTTAGGAGTGACAAAGAAACGCCCGTCTGTTTATTTAGCAGTTGCTTGAGATGTGGTGACTTCATTTTGCTTGCATTATTGAGCATGAAATGGTCAGCGAACTCGCTCCCTTGGGGGTAAACATTCCAAAATATTATGGTAAATTGTTACGTACTAATAGGTACTAGATTCCATATTCTTTTCAACTTGCTGAACTTGTTTATTGTCTTTGAATGGTGCAATTTGTATGTCGGTCTGGTAATGCGATTTTCGCCGTGCGATGCTTTAGAATACCCTTATGCACAGTCATATGTCAATGGCAATGAAATTAAATGAAAGGAGAGAGCAAGTTTCAGTTCGAAAGCTTTCTGAATTCGCATCGAAGGTGTAACAACAACAAACTCGCAGCATTTCTCTACCACTCAGAAGTCAGTGCCAGTTATATGACTACCTGCTGTTGGTTGTCTGCGCGCTCTCATAGAATGTCCCGTTACATGTCAGTACAGATGCCATTGTAAATGACATTTTCACGTGATATCCATGAATGTGCCAATGTAATTACATAGTAAATCCATTTAGCCACTGATACATAGGAACAGTAATCCAACGGTTAAATGAATAAGAGAAGATATTCCAGTCTTAAAGCATCTTGTACTTAATTCTAAGACAATGGAGCTACAGGATTAACAATCATTCCACGAGAAACAACATTTTCCTCCTGCTGTCGGCTTCAAGGATACAAGTATATATATATATATATATATATATATATATATATATATATATATATATATATATATATATATATATATATATAGAAGTTGCCAGACTCACGATCATTGCTAACTGAAATAAAAACTACCGAGTTTTTCACAACGTCTTCGCAGTAAATAACTCTACGGCATTTTCAAACCTTCTTTGGCTCGACAGGATATCAATATCGTTAGCTACAATCATAATTCGGTTACAAATTGTCAAAACAAAAAAGTATGAAATAAAAAAAAATTAAACATTTCTTAAAACACGTTTTTACTAAAATGCGCTAAAAAGTTAAAAATAAATCTTTTGAGACACACCTGGATTTTCTTACAATTAATCATGTCTACAAAAATAAAATCGTGGTCTCCAAACATGGAAGGAAATGCTAGAAGAAATAAAAAAAACGAAATATACATATTTCTTTTCTTGTAGCGCTTATTTCCATATTTGGCGCTTATGCTTTTATTTTTGTAGACATGATTAAGTGTAAGAAAATCATGGTGTCTCAAAAGATTTACTTTTCACTTTTAGTACATTTTGATAAAAGCGTTTTTAATTTAAAAAAAAAAAAAATTTTATTAAGATCTGAGAGTAGACAGGAAAAAGAGGGACGGACAGTCAGTTTTATTTTACAGAGAACTAAAACGCAGTGTATCTAGATGATGTGCATGACATAAAATTAACGCCTCCAGAGCGCCTGCAGGAAATTGCCATTTCATTTTTCATGTAGCATTTGTATACAAAAGTGAACGATAGTTGTTAATATCATAAATCCGCAAGTGAATTGGGATTTGGTGTCGTGCTGAAACTCATGCGTTCCTTGCATCCCGGCTTCATCACTTTACCAGTTGGACTTTATATCTATATTGATTTTACTTTATCAGATGGATAGATAGATAGATAGATACTCGGTACTTCATGCTTTTAAGCCATTCCTCATAGAGTGCCGTAAGGCTTTGCTAGCCAAGCTTCCTTTCCGTGCCTCTGCATTGTTTAAAATGCCGAGAACTGGTTCCATATCTGTCTAGTTTATTTCCTATGTAACTGAGAACATTGTATTTCTTTCCTTCTTTTTCCATGGTGGTCAACATATTTACTTTCGTATCCGAGAATTGTTTACCATTCTGTCCCGGAATACGCTTCTTCTGAACATGAAGCCCATTAGTAAACTTACCTTCGACCGCGAAGAAGACGTGAAGCGGATTTCTTATTATGGCAGAAAAGCTTTCACTGTTAGCAACAGGGTTTTTACAAGCTAAAATTACAGAGAATTTCAATATCATCCACTTGGTCAATATATATTGAAATTATGTTTATAACGAATATAACTAAGAATATGTGAATAATATTTACTGTAAATGTTGCGGGTTCTATTTAGTCGTCACATGCATTTTAATTTGAATGAACAACTTGGCAAGCTCTCGGTAAATACTTCTTAGGCTTTGCGGTTAATCTAGAATATCTCTCAGAGTTAGCGAACGTCTCCTTTCAGTTTCCTACATAATTGCAATGTCGCTCTTCCTATTACGGATCAGTAATGGCGTCTGCTGCCATGAGAGGTTTTCGCCCTTTTGTTCCAACAGAGGAATCAATGACACGTGACCTTTCAAACGGTCTTCACGGAATGTGCTCTATTCCCTCTTTAATCACGTGAGTCAGCCTCCATTCGTTTCCGCCGACAGTTTGAGCTTTGAATTTGGTAAACCCAGCAACCTTCGTACCTCACGGGGTGCACTGTAGGCATTACTTAGGGTTCTTTGCAGCATCCCTTGGGCCCCAGCTGCAGCCCCTTTAATTCCTTTTACTGTACCTCCGTTCATATTCTTTTTTCCGTCTCTCCTAACTATTGTTTCATAGTCCAAATGCGGGGATATCCTCCTGTTTACTTTCGATTTCCCTTTCAGAGCTGAATGACCCCATAGGTCCTAGCGCTTGGTCATTGACCTAAATATTATATTATATTCCATTCCTATCCTTTCAGAGACAGTTTCATATTATGGATGAATAAGAGGCAGATATTTATTCATCCTTATATCACCCTATATTTGGACGAACTTCTCAACGAGCTGACTTACCATCTGTGGTTCTTGAAAAGCAATGAGAATGACTTCGGGTTATTCATGCCTGTTGTTGAATTTGAATGCCTTTGCACTTTTCCGCCTGTAGTCTTTAGGAAGCCATGACTGGTACGTCTATTTTCAATGTCCGATTATTCATAATTTTACTTACACATAATTAATGCAATGGATACGGGTACTAGGGTTGTTTTATTTCTCTGATTAGTCATACTTGAGTACAAAAATATGCAACTAATTACCATGGAAAGAAAGGCCTTTTCCCTGCAAATGCTCATTACCTTCACCTAAACTGTAGAAGTATTTAAATAGGAAAATGTTAGTCAGTCTCTTTATTAACTACGAGGGAGGAACAAAATGTGTTGTAGATGGGATCGGTTTTTTAGTTTTCTGAAAAGAAAATTATTGTGGCGGCTTTGTCTGTCCGTCCGCACTTTTTCTGCCCGCCCTCAGATCTTAAAAAATGCTGAAGCTAGAGGGCTGCAAATTGGAATGGTGATCATCCACCCTTCAATCATTAAACATACCTAATTGCAGCCCACCAGCCTCAGTAGTTTTTATTTTATTTATTAAAGTTGAAGTTAGCCATAATCGTGCCTCTAGCAACGTATAGGATAGGTCACCACCGGCAGTGGCTAAAGTTTCATGGACCGCGGTTCATACAGCATTATATCGAGACTACCTAAAGATAGATCTATTTTCGGTGCCCTTGATTATAGCAAAATCCATGGCCCTTCGCAGCTGAGCCCGCCCACCGCACGCCAGTGATTGGCTAGCTCTCGAACGGGGAATGACGTCACGCTAGTTAACACTCGAAATGATTACCAGTACGGATTTGACTCCGTTCGGTCACGTAGAGCTCTGTGCATGAATGATGACACCACAGAACTGAGTTCCCGGAATTGTGAAGTATGCAATTGATATCTCCTATGTAAGATATGTTAAGCTACATAATATCATTACGAAGATCTTGTATCATTCGGTCTGTGCATCTTTTTTTTTTTTTTTATCATACACTGTGCACAGCCTAAATACATGAGCATCTTGCTATTTTAGCTTTCTGTGAAAGAAAACTATTGTGCCGGCTTTGCCTGCCCGTCCGCACTTTTTTCTGTCCCCACTTTTTCTGTCCGCCCTCAGATCTTATAAATTACTGAGGCTAGAGGGCTGCAAATTGGTATGTTGATAATCTCCCCCTCCAATCATTAAACATGCCAAATTGCAGCCCTCTAGCTTCAGTAGTTTTTATTTTCTTTAATGTTAAAGTTAGCCATAATCGTGCTTCTGGCAACGATATAGGATAGGCCACCACCGGGCCGTGGTTAAAGTTTCATGGGCCGCGGCTCATACAGCATTATACCGAGACCACCGAAAGGTTGATCTATTTTCGGTGGCCTTGATTATATGCTGTAGCGGCCCTATAGAAAACTTGATAGCGCCGAAGAAACTTCTGGGCATTTTTTACTTTTTTTTTCTTTTTTTTAATTGGTGTTGGCCCACATAAACGATTCCACTTAGATTCGATTAATTGAAATGAAGCGTAGACTTATGCAGCCAGTTCCGATATTGCGTTATTAATTCATCATAATCTTGCATGTCAAATGTTAATATCATTGTGGTATTAGGCCTACATATAAAATTCTTATATTTTGAGGCAATGCAGGGCATAGGCCTACACGTCAATTTCTTATATTTTGAGACAATGGCAGGGCATAGGTCTACACATCAAATTCTTATACTTTCAGGCAATGGCAGGGCATGGGGCTACACGTCAAGTTCTTTTTGCAAATACAGTAGACTACCACCGCTCCGATCCCACGATATATAATGTATATGCATACGGTGAAATGTACACATGTAAGCATGTGCATATGTACATACATGTGTACTTGCGTCGATGACCATAATAAATGTAAAGCCACTTATGCCACGGAGAATAAAAGTAGAATTTGTGGGCATGAAGCGATGGCAGACATAGACCAATTATAGGACTGTCCCAGCCTTACACACAACTATCGAACTGCTCACAATGAACTATACTGAAAATATATATTTACAAAAGGGATAACAAATTATATTGCTGTGATGAGTAAATATAAGGCTGGTGCAGCATTTCTATGAAAATGAAGGCGATGGTAGGAAGGCATCATAAGAGACTTAACGAAATGAGAAAAAAATGACTGATACCTGAAAAAGTTATGTATGAGATGATCCCAACCAGTCTGCGAGTAGCCCATGATTCATTTGCTTTTGGGGGCATGCTTGTAGATTACCCTGTTGGACAAAAGGATACATAAGAGCCAGTAAATTCTCTCTCTCTCTCTCTCTCTCTTTCTGTGTGTGTGTGAGTGTGTGTGTGTGTGTGTGTGTGTGTGTGTGTGTGTGTGTGGTGTTGTTCGGAGAATATTCTAGCGTAGACTATATTCATAAAGATCTCGATTACTTTTAATTAAAACAAATGACTAAATTTCAATTAGTAATAGTAGGCAGATCATTCTTTACACTAGTATATTATGAATAGAAGGTACGCTAGGTTACCATATGAAAATTTTTCGAAGACACTACAAGCACCATAACAACAGCAACAAAAACAAGAATAACCACAACAAGAACCACAATAAAACGGTTGAATATAAGAGAGATCTATAATCCAAACGTCATAAGCTGCGTAAACCGACAAAAAGACAGGACATTATAGGTCTACATAATTTTTTATGATCCTGTTATTTCGAAAAGAGAAAATGTCCTTAAGAAAATTCTCAGTAAATTATATCCTATATGACTCGTATAGCCTATCATACTGTAACTTTAAGTTAAACATAGTCATATTCTGGTTAAATAGAACGTAGTCACTGCTTGTCATCCCACCGAATATGTAAACGATTGCAATGAAATCGATTTTATGACTATGAAAATGAAGTAAACTTTCCTAAAATCTATATGAAATACCAATCTGCATAGCTCTGAGAAAGTCTTTGTGTTTAAGTTTAGAATGGCAAACACGCTTGACAATATCAGATGGTAATAATCTTTGTCCTAAAATTCAAGTGCACCGATTCGAACGCAAGACATTCCCTGTTTCAAGGTAAAGAGAGTATAGACTTTGCCCTGTGTCACCTCTGTATTCAGGTGAACCTCATTTACGAAAGACAACATTGCCGTATTCGGAACACTCCTGACTTCAAAACTGTGAATCTGCTATATTAAGATGTATAGAAAACTCGATGGCGCTGAAGAAACTTCGGAGTATTTTTTACTTGTTTTTGGCACTGATACGGACATTATTTTTTTTTTTTAAGAAAAATTATTTGTTATAATCCATCTATGGATTCCAATCACAAAAAACTAATCTCCTTCTTTAACTTAATCTTCTTTATATTATTATTATTATTATTATTATTATTATTATTATTATTATTATTATTATTATTATTATTATTATTATTATTATTATTATTATTAAAGCTCTATCAGCACTCTTGATGTTATATAGTCTTTTCTGTTTGCCGCAAAATGAGTTCGAGTCCACATTCGCTAAAAAACATTATTTTGTATATTTAGACAACTTGCATACAAAGCCCTTCCTGCCATACACAGAAGATTATTTATATATATATAAAAGGTGCCAGCAGTGCTGCTGTAACATTTAACGAAACTTACTTAGAAGAGAATCTTCTTCTTAAATATTATTTTAAATCCTCCATGAAAAGTATAATGATATAACAAAATACGCGAGCTCATTCCCCACCAAGAAACCATCACTTAAAAGTTCAGAAGTCAAAGGAAGCTTCGGATCTTTCCTAGATGGTGACCCCCAAGGTTTTAACCCGGTATGCATCCAACTTTGCGGCGTGTTTAGTACTGTATAAGCCCGTTGGGAATTACCGTAAAAAACATAAACAAAGATTGTAAATATCATAAAGATAATGACCCCAAGAAATATTACCTAGATAACGACCCCCTCACTATCTAGGAAAGATCCCAAGCTTCCGACCCCTTTTCGAACCGTTCACTGTAATATCTTCTCTTACTTCCCTTCCAGAAGAATAAACTTTTCTTGCTTTGAAATCTCCGCAGATGGAAAAGTGGATTTCGTATCTCTAATGTTATAAGATTATATAATTTAGCATATTGTCTTTAAACTACCGCTATTATTTTTCTTTTCTACTTAGGTATTGAAGGTGATTCCTTTGTTTTCTCCTTTTTCTTTTTTTTTGGGGGGTGAAACCGATTTATACATATTTTTAGCTAATAATTACCTGCGAATGCTGTCTTCCTAAAGTAAGTAGTTACAAATACAAGATACTCTAGTTTTCCTTCTCCAGCACCTACCGGTCGCCTTATCACCTTGCACCATCTGTGACTTTTCCTCGTCTGTTGGTCTCTCAATATTGCTTTCATTTATTCAGTATCCACTTGGTATTCGTCACGTTTCAAATTTTATCCCATCTTCTTTTCTCTCTTGTTTTATTTCATCTGATGCAATGGCTTTTAAATAATTTCATTAGGAAAACAATGCTTCTCCGTGATCAGTGAAAATATCTGTCGATTTTTTAACTTCTCATAGTAAACTCTAATTTTACTTGAAACAATGATATGCTCTGTTGAAGAAAAAAGTCTGCTCTCACCCATGGCGTCTAATCCCGGAGTGTCATTTTTTCTGTCAATTAAATTAAATCTATCCTCCCATTTCTTTGATCAGCAGAGAAAAGTGAATGAAGGAATACAACGGCAAATGAGTGCAGCGAGAACATTGATTTTGGTATCACTACCAGGTCTACCCTAGTTTGGAAAACTGAGTAGTCTTGGTAGTTAATCAATATTATCTTTATTATGTGAATCCTAAGCTCTCTTATATCGGTGGCTCCTTTCATTTTCTGAAGGGATGGTCTAACCTAAGCCATCTTAGAGCGGCTGAATGATTTATATTTCAATTTTTACAGGGCTCGCAAATCGTGATATTTACGATAAATTATTCCATCCTGGCAAAGGCGATGAAAAAAAGTAAAGTGACAGATAGCCAAAAGTTTAGAAAATGAGACAGGTTAATGGACGTTTTGAACAATCGGGATAAAAGACGTGAGTAGTGGTACGAATGCCGACAGCATTAGCAATAAATGGCTGGAGATCCATCGAGAAAAATGAATGAGCTTTCAGCGCGTTGCAAACCTGGTCTAAGATAAAACGAAGGGTTTGTATGCACTGCTAAAAGGTGACATACATGGACGTAAAGGCCATAAGTATTACAGGGTAGAGAAAATAACTGCCATTGTGATCTATGTAAACATCTACTGAAGAGGAACCTTGATGAATCTTTTAAAATCCTGTCAAAAGGATTATTTGGTATTAGTAGTGTTTTGGGATTGTAGCTTCAAGTAAATACGCTGGTATCATGGCGGGATACGATACAAAAATTTAAGCATAACCAACAGATTAAAATTCAAAGCTTTGTTAAAATACGCCGGGAGAAAAATGTAAGTAATTAAATCCAATGTGAAACAAATAGAATAACTAAAAAAACAGAGAGGAGGAAATGACAGTTAGAAATGGATAGTAAATCTAATCAATAATGAATAGAAATGGCTGTAGAGAGAGAGAGAGAGAGAGAGAGAGAGAGAGAGAGAGAGAGAGAGAGAGAGAGAGAGAGAGAGAGAGAGGCTAAACTGGGGACATAAATCTAACCTCTTTAGACTTAACAGCCAAAGGTCTGCCACTGTCATAATTACATAAAAGCTATAAAGTCATCATCTGTTATTAGCTGGGCCACTTGATCTCGTTCCAAGAAGAGAAAAAGTCAATAAAAAGAACGACCGAAGAATCTCTCACAATGCCACTGAAGAATTGGACCTCCTGTCATAATTTGCACCTTCGGAAGTTTTTTTTTTTTTATGAGCCGGCTGCAGCGTCGAGTTACTAGCAATGATCGCTGTAATACCGCAGGCATGAGGGAGACATATTTTTGCGATCTAAGCAAATGCGTTACTGATAACCTGCAGGAGAACTATCTTAATGACATCATAATTGATCCAAATTACTGGCAATATTGACGCCTCTTTTAATTGCTGGGAATGTCTGAAAATCAATTCGTAATTCTTCATTCGGCCTAATGCCTTCTTGCGCTTGCATTTCATAGGGACACGAGGAGTCAGCATATAAACTATGAGGGAATTATATGAAGCAGTAGTTGCAGGGTCCTCTCAATAATAACTAAAAAAAAAATTGTATACAAGATCATCGTTGCGATAACATTTTATAAGACAAAAAACAGTAGAAAAAAAAAAAAAACGGAAAGAACGATTTTGGCTCAAACTAGGACCAGCCACTCGACAGCGATCTAAAAATCACTGGCATTTTGTAAGATTATCTCGAGTCCCTCAGGATCAGTACCTTCGTTAATTCCTGATTACCGTCTGCATATTGCGCCAAACCCATTGCCTTTTCACTTTCCAGATGCTTAAACTGAAAAGTCTTCGAATTAGGAAGTAGAAAAAGTGTAACATGCATTACAAAACTAGATTCACCTCATCAAATTCCGGGAATGCAAGGCAGCCCTGATGTTTTCAAAAGCATATGAATAATAAAATTATAAATGAACAGAGAAAAAAAATAATTGGTAATTGTTACTGATGCAGATTTGTTACTCCACAACAAGAGCACGTTCACACAGGGCGGTTTCAACCGCTCGGTTCCGACCCGCGCGGTAGCAAAGTTAATGAAAAAGTACAGGGGTGTGCCACACAGCCTCACGGTTTTGTTAACCAGCTGGGCTACCGGGCGATCTTAGTTTTTCCTTGCTACCACGCGGTAGGTTGGCGAGAAATACGTGTTTACCTGTGTCTGTTTAGTTGACCGCTAAGTTTTATCTACGCCACACATTAAAATGCAGACTAGTTATCTTGAAATCGATATAAGGGGAACGAAAGCTTTGCTTGATGAAGATTTAGACGTGGCAGTAGAAGGTGGTATAAGGGAAAGTGCGTGAGCAAAAAAAAAAAAAAAAAAAAAATTCAAGCTAAATCCGGTTGATGGACATTTACTGATATTTTGGGGAAATTTTAATTTTCAAGACAAAAGGGAGAAGATAAACGAAATGGCCAAGATGATGACAAACTTTTATGTTTATCAATATACATAGGATTAAAGAAGGTGCCTGAAACATCCGTTTTATGACAAAAATTTTAATATTAAATATAACTGAACGTGCAGACATTTGGAGCATCCCCCAAACTCCCCACCATGCAATCAGTCCCTCATCCATATTCATCAACCATATCCACATTACTCGGGTAAAACTAGTCACACTCCGACTCCACCTCTACAGTCACTCCATCAACCCTTCACCAGAAGCTGCAAGCTCGTTTTCTGAACTGAATATAGAATTTACGCCAAAGACCAAACACTGGGACCTATGAGGTCATTCAGCGCTGAAACGGAAATTGACAGTAAAAGGTTTGAAAGGTGTAACAGGAGGAAAACTTCGCAGTTGCACTATGAATCAATTATTAGAAGAGGGTGAAAAGTCAGATGGAAGACAGAGAATATGAAAGGAGGTAAAGTAAAAGGAACGAAAGGGGTTGCAGGTGGGGTCCGAAGGCACGCTGCAAAGAGCCTAAAGTAATGCTTACAGTGCATAGCATGAGGTCTACTGACGGCACTAACTTTCCTACGGGGAGCTCGGTTTCTGCAAGACAATCAGAATACCTTGATATATTCGAGTAAAATATAGATTTGCACAACGAAGAATGGTCTGTACAACAAGAAAATGATTCACCTTAGTGTTATCACAAGATTTTCTTCTGGTGAAATATGTTTACGCATTATGTTCTGTGATGAAAGCTATCCTTAGTCAGCGCAAGTTAATCGTTAAAGAATTTTATGGACATTCTGAAATAACTGACGAATTTGGACTCATATTCTGTCTTGGAGACAGTGTTACGAACATACCATGCGTATGTCTGTCCCTTAAAAGACTGTGCACCCAATAACGTCTCTGTCTTTTCCTTCGCCGATGCCACTGGCGATACGCGTCATTTCCTCCACTTCCATACTGAATGAGGCACACGGCCAACCGCCATAGTGTGTACGGTCACAGCTTTCTGCAACCGAGCGATTAACGCGTGAACTGGGCCTAATGTACCCAAGACAAACGTTATACCCTAAGTATTGAAATATACGCGTGTGAGAGGCAGATTAAGAGCATATGAGTTGATAACAAAAGTATGAAATCAGGAGCATAAATTTAAGAACCATGATAGTGTTTACTTAATTTTCTGGCTACGATGAAATATAAACTTATGTCACATCATAGTTTCACCGACCTCGATCTCACTGGTCCGTGACAGACAAGGCAAAGTGGAAATAGTGTCTCAAATGTCTCGCTTCGTTTCCTTTTTGTGTCCTACCTTGTTAAGAGAGTTATTACCTCTGTTTGTAGTCCCCTTCCCTCGCAGTGCCTTCGATATCTTTGGAAATTCGTCGAGATCCGTGGGAGATTTCCTTTCAACTTATTCCATTGTATTTTGAATATGATTCTCTCTCTCTCTCTCTCTCTCTCTCTCTCTCTCTCTCTCTCTCTCTCTCTCTCTCTCTCTCTCTTTGTTAGTTTTTAAGCTTTCTCATCAGTATATTGCCGTTGACTGAAAGTTCTAGTTTTGCGAAATGGTTTCCGGTTAAAACGGAACACGTAGTTTATTGTAAATGATATATACCTCGTCAAACATACTTCGTGACAGAGACCGAACGAGTCCTTTTCGCCTTCCCAGGCAGGTAAAAACATTTATAATAAGTTAACAATTAACTAAAAAGCGTCTGAGCAAGGCAATGTCATCTCTTGCTTGCTTAGTGAGGTTCGCACAGTTTGGCTGCACGGAAGCGAAAGCAAAACACCGAGAGATTCTTGAAAAGTAACAGCAAGAGCAGTCACAAACTAATTGACGTTTTGAACTTTTCCAGCATTGTTGTAAATCTTGTTTCTCTCCATTTTCACTGCTCGGATGACTTTTATGTCCTCAGTTCCGGGTTATAAAAGAGAGATTTGTTCAGAACACCAAAAGCGTTGGCAGCCGTTCAGAGTTAAAGCGAACATTTAAGCTACGATTTGAGCGCCAGATTCTTCCCGCTCTAAAAAAAAAATTAAATAAATAAATAAAAAAAAAAAATGGGGGGGGATTATACATCTCGCTGCTCTTACTTACCCCTGTTTCAGCTGTGCCCATCTCCCTGTGCTTCTTTTTGTCTATCCCCTTTCGGTGTTTACCACTTTTACACACACACATATATACATATATGTGTGTGTATGTGATGTGCGTGTGTGCGTGTAAACGTGGTAAACGCCATTCTTGTGTTTTTCCAGAACAATAAAGGAAACCGACCAAAAAATTTGAGGCAATAGAAATTCTTCCATTAGCTTTCGAAATGGGACATGTCCTTCCCTCTTCCAGATACAATGGTTTAGATGGCACTTGTGGAAAACAAATATTCCAAAAAATGTAAAAAGGGTAGCTGGAAGTAAACAATTCAGAGCTGGCCACTGCAGCTTAAAGTGAGAAAATTTTTGCACAGAAGAAAACTTTGCATAAGAAAAGAAGAAAATAACTTAAAAGCAAACCAGCAATTAGAATAAGTAACAGCAAAAAAAAACTTACAAATCCATCCATACTACAAACAAGCTAAGTCGCCAAAACCTTACAACAAGAATTATATATATATATATATATATATATATATATATATATATATATATATATATATATATATATATATATATATATATACGCACACACACACACACACACACATATATATATATATATATATATATATATATATATATATATATATATATATATATATATATATATATATATATATATATATATATATATATATATATATATTATATATATATATATATATATATATATATATATATATATATATATATATATATATATATATATATATATATATATATATATATATATATATATATATATATATATATATATATAATTACCAGAAAAATGAAGGAAAAATTAGTAAAACAGAGTAATAAAAGTATAGTTGTTTATTTATGCAATGGAAAGTGTACGCTGTTCTTTTACGGAAAATGTAATTGAAAATATGAAACGGACACGCAGAAAAAAATCCTGTGTTTGCTAATTAAAGATGCATAAAACCGAATGTTTCAAAAGAATATCGTGAAATAAAACCTGCAAAATAGCATAATTTATGCGGTGTGTTAATTTTTTCTCTCGAAATGAAAAAAAAGAGCAATTTTTACTTAAACACTGCTAAAGCAATGTAAAAATCAAGATAATCACAATTGATTCAATAGAAACATCAGAACTGAAAGCTAAAGAATTTCAGATGAATAGCAAATAAAATTCCAAACGTCACTTTTATCTAAAGAATTTTTCCCCTTAAAATAAAAACTGAAATTGTTTTTCCCCCTAAATTAAAAACTGAACTCACTCCGAGTATCACCTTTTATTTTACTTGCACTTGCAATATTACCAGCATTATTAATGCATTTGGCCTCAGTAACGGTGCCAAATGAGCGATTTCTATTTCTCTTGCTCTCATTGGAGGATTCTTTGATGTAAGGAGACGTCAAAACAATATAATTTTACCTCTTAGTCTTAGATTCAAGAGTCATATTAGTCCACGAGTATGTGAGATAAGCTTAAAAAGATAAATTATCCTTTTACGAAGAACTGAAGTTCTCGAGTAACTGATCTTACCTTCCGTGATGATGAGTTTCATTTAAAGTTCCATTTTGTCGTATATCAGAATTTCAGTCGAGTTTTCTGAATCTTTGCAAGTAAACTGAGACAAGTGGATCGATGAAATGCTAATGAACGTGAACTTATTGAAACAGTTCATTTGGATTCTTTGATATCTGGAATTAAAACGTGATATTTTGAAAACGAGGGTGCAGAATCGAAAAATACGCTAATGTTTTTCACTTCTTAAATGTGATAAAAATGATCACTTTTGATTAAAAGCATAAAGAGCTTTTGAGCATCTCATAAAAAAACATAATTCTCCGCATTTATTTAGTGAAGCGTTTAATTGACGAAAGCAAAGAAGGAAAAAAGAAGCAATTTACGAAATCATTTATATAATTTCTATTTTTCCTAATTCTGCAATAAATTTTTTTTAAGCTGAACTTTTTGGCTGGGACTTGGACGGTATAACAGTTTCATTCGTGTTGTTAATTCCATTGGTTTATTAATAAAGTCAAAATACTGATCTTGTTTCCTCTTTGAAGCTAACATTGTTTCTCGTTTCCAAAATCTTTCATTATATCGTGATGCATTAGGTTCTACAGTGTCTGTGTGTTTTTTTTTTTTAGTACTGCACCTGTTTACTCACATTTTCTTTTGAGTCTGCAAGTACACGAGAATCTCATTTAGGCTCTACACACATTATGCCTAAGCATTTCCCCTGTCTGCCTCTAATTGAAACGTGCTGTCTATTACCCTTACGTAAGGTTTTCCAAAGCCTCTCATTATGGAAGTTGGAATCGAGACCGTGAAGGACACCGCATTTAGGGTACATGTTAATTTAGAATGTTTTCTATGGAGAGACCCCCAGTCAAGTTCTAATTTAGGGTACATGTTAATTTAGAATGTTTTCTATGGAGAGACCCTCAGTCAAGTTCTAACGAGAAGGGAGGGCGCTTGACCCTGATACTTCTAAATGTATGGCAATTATTGTTGTTAAGAAGTTGTTTAGTCTGAAGGATTAAACCTTTTTTTTGGCGAAAGTGCATCAAATAAAGGAACGGAAAGGCGTAATTAACTTTGCTCAACAATTATCTAATGCAGGAGTTATCAATTAACCAGAAATATGATCTATGATGTCATTCGATCTAGTTTCACGAAATCATAAATTTCAAATGAATGGAAATTGAATAATAAATTGCCTTTTCATGGAGCTGCAGAAATTCAGACTAAAAATCAGTCTTCCATCCCTTATAACAGTGTTTCGGGAATCCAGATACTGCACTTGTCTCTTGATTGCCAGTGTACTGCAAGGAAACAGTTAAGCTGTTGTTGTGTATTGTAGTAGTAAATAGTTAATCCTAGGACAACCTTGAGAATGGATCGGAATCTACATGCACTTAATTAATAATTTTATCAGACTCTTAGTTTGTTAAATGAATGGTAGTTGATGCTGAAGGTGTTAGAATCCATATGCTTTCACAGTCAGACTTAACATATTTTAGTCCTTATTAACAATGTGATTGCTATCCTTGGAAAAATGGTGGGCACTCTTCACACAATATACTTCAATTTTACGGTGTTTGCACTTCTCTAGAGCAAAACAGGTTATTCCTGGCCTTGAGTTGATAGGTTTTTAAGAGAGCTTTTTGAATTACGGCAGCCCCTTAACGTTCCTATCTTTATACTTTTAAAACACAAATTGTGTGTGTAATTAGGGAACACTGGAATTAAGATTAAATGAAAAATATCGTCCAGCTACAAGGTAGTTTATGTATTACTCATATTTCATGATGAACACGACCTAGACCACAATCAAATAACACTGTAAGTCTATGTTTTCGAAGCGACACCTAGGTATCGATTCACACTATTTCATCGCAGTAATTTCATCGATTGGAAATTACATATTAGACATTTTCATTGCAATGGAATTACGTTGCAATACATTACATCGTCAGTAATTTCATCGCTTTTTTTTCATTGCAAGGTAAAAAGATCACAGAACAATATTTAAAAAAGAAAAAAATGTATAGATATTTAAAGGAAAAACATCACCCCTCGAGATAAAAACATCACCCCTCGAGGTAAAAACATCACAGAACAGTATGTAAAGATATTCAAAGGAAAAATATCATCCCTCGAGATATAAAGAGGTACAACAAGGTAATATTCATTAAAAAAATTATTTACTTTTCTTCGAATACAAACTAATACATGTTATTAGGTAACAATATGTAAAGAAATTCGAAGGTAAAAATAAATTTATCCAAAAAAAGGCATTTAAACGGATGTCATCAACACTTGAGAAGACAAACTGTGGGCAATTCCCCTCAGATAGTCCAGCAGTCCGCGATTTTCGAAGTCATTGACTGTTCTTTGTATTCTTACTGTACTATCCTCATTTCTTTTCTTTTTTTTTTTTTACGACGACGAATGTCTGAACCAGCGGTATGCTGTTCCATTATTGCTTTGTTTCTTGATCGCTCTTTCTTCAAAATGCCTAAAGATTTCCAGATCGTAGGTTGAAATGCGCCAATCAGCTCACTGAACGATTGATGCTAGCCTTCACAAGAATTGTTTGTTTGAGAGGACCCTTAAGGGCTTGGCAGCGTCAAAACAATTCCAAAAAACATGATCAAATGGAGGAGGTCGACGTCCTGAGCGACGGCTTGGGCATCCAATCTACGTATCCTCTACGTAATCCAAGACAGGTTAGGCTTCTTCAGGATAATCATTATTATCGATTAAATATTCAAAGGAGCCTACTACATCTAAGACTGGTGTAAATGCAATTGCTGCAATAATAAGCATTTTAAATGCAAATTCTGCATCAGTTTCGTACAACTGTTGTAGACCATTTGATTGAATGGATTGAAATAAACATTTGGAAAAAAAAAAAAAACTTTTTGATTTGAATTGGGAAAAACTGCTCTGAAAGCATTAATTGCTGCGGGTTCAAAATTGGTCATTATTGGGTTTGGTGATAACGTTGGCTCTAAGGCTTTTAGTTCTGACAAACGCTTCTTGTAACTCTCTTCAGTTTGTTTGGCCATTAAAACATAAACAAGAGGCAAAACATCACCATTCATGATACCATGTGTTGTGTGCAGCTGCTTGAATAAAAGGGGTACTGTTCTGAAAGTCCCATCTGCATACCAATTGTTTGCCCTGGATAATGCCTGTGGATTTCTTTGAGTTGAAAATAAAATCATTCGGTCTGGTCCATCATCACTGTCGAACAGAAGAAAGGGTTGATTTGCATGTATTAACATGTAGTCAGGAGGTATGTTTACCTGGAGTAAATATACTAGATTTGCAGGGGCCTGTGCTGCTACGTTTCTAACATTTCGAATATTCCTTTTCAAATACGGGGGATTTAGTCTTTCCCTTCCTTTTTAGGTGATGATACTACTGAATTGTCTGAACAGGTCCAATGGTGCCGTTATAAGGTATATCACAGTATGTAGGAACATCTTCCAGTGATTGTCCTGTAAAATAGACCTCCATTTGTCAGAGTTTATTACTGGTATTTTCTTCCCTCCCTTTTCTTATTTATGGTCCTGCTTTCACGATTTGAAACGTTAAACAATTTGATTTTATTTATCTTATTAGAGACCAAATAATTATAATTTTAGTATTAATACAATGAGAACGGTTGGTTTGTAACATTTTGGAACCCCCTTTTTTCCCTTTTTACAAGCTCAACGAGTTTTGAAAAATTAAAGCCTGTCTCACACTTTTACCACGTTATTTATAATCATCAACAAACACCAACTTTTCCTGTAATCTAATTCATGTTTATCATAATGTCAATTATTTCTCTGATAAGCATTGCTGTAACCAATATAAACATTCACCTATCACAAAATTACATTTTTAGGGATTACATCATCCTTGTGTCATTAGAATATAGGCTTGACTAACGATGAGGTTGATCAAAGTGTAGTAAATATTGGTTTGCCCCCAACAACTTCAATCTCACCAGCCTGCACCATCTACCTCATAAGAGGGAATGGACTATTCTCTCATTGCAGTTGCACATTAGCTTGACGACTGCCCCGATAAACTTCACTCAGTAAATTAAGAATTACAAAACATTATACATATTGTATTCGGGAAGAAATTAGTTTAGCTTTAAAGACTGATTTCCAGGAAATGCGTTCTGAGACAGGAAACTTCCGAAAGGCTGAGCAATCCACTCCTGGAAGGTCCATTCCTCCTCCTCGTGCGTATCTCTTCCGAAATCTGCTTGCTATTAGTGACGAAGCGATTAACTAAGGGTTCTAAAATTCTTTGGTAATTGTGCATAAGGTTTAAAACATCTGAATCAAGAATGAGCCATCGCCCACAAAAAGTCTCGTCCCCCCATAGGTTAAATTCCTATTCCCCTAAAATCTAATCACTTATCTCCCAGGAGACCTTTAACCTTGACCCAAATTTTCACAAATTTCCATGAAGCGTTTTGCATAATCTTGATACAAATGAATACATAACAAAAGCGAAATCTCTGCAGAGAAGATATCCTAAATAACGGAAAAATGGAAAATACATTAATTTTGGAATGTATTTTATCTAGAAATGCTGCCTCAAGATCTATGTTTATAGAAATGCATGTACACGATGCCCTAACAGGTTATCAAAGATATCTATCCTCTTGGAAAATGAAACGCCTTAAAACAAAACAAAACTGAACATCGTCGCTGAGTTTCTTTTGAAGAACTGAAAATTCGAAACAAACGGCACTCACTTTATTTGAAAGCAAAGAGTGGCAATTAACTTTGTGGGAGAGGATAACGTTCCGGATGAACTGCTTGCACGGGAATTTCGGAGGAATAAGAAATCACCAATTAGTTACCAGACTCGTATTAAGCGAATTTCGGATAAAACTTTTTTTTTTTTACTTTTGCCAGTTCATCTCAAAACCTTGGAACTCATCACAACTATATTCCAGTCATTCCTTGAAAGACGTGGATTCACGGAAATGCCTTCCTGGTCATGCAGTTAAGAAGCTAGAAATTCAGCGGTTTAAGGGCATTTATTCTGAACTGCTTTGCATACAGGAGTCTCGTTGCATAGCTCTAATCGTTTTATTTTATTAACGCTTGTATTTCCCTTATATGTTTTACGATTTTATTCTCTATTTCCTTTTCCGTACCAGGCTGCTTTCCCTTTTCCAGCCGTTGAGCTTCAAACATCCTGTTCATGGGCTATAGTCGTATTCAATGTCGCTAGTAAACGAAATTACTCAAAAAGACAAAAGACTTATGGATAAGGATGACTTAAAAATAGCAATGTATTTTTTTTCCTAAATTCAGTAAATGTTGCATTTATTCAAAATATGTCCGCTGCCAGTAGCACTGCCAAAACATTAAAAAAAAAATTAATGTGATCTCAATAAACCAGATATTCTCTCTCTCTCTCTCTCTCTCTCTCTCTCTCTCTCTCTCTCTCTCTCTCTCTCTCTCTCTCTCTCTCTCTCTCTTTCTTACGATGAGTACGGGTAACGCACATTAGACACAAATATAGTACGTCAGTGGTAAAACTTTTCTGTACGCACCTGCTACATATACGTAATAACATTCGTAAGTATTAGATGAGATAAAAAAAAAAAGTCTAAACTGCTACATTTAAGATTTACCCTATTCACCCAGACGAAAAACCAAGACAGCTAAGTAATCCAGTATTTTTCCGCAAGAACGAGCAACTCGTGACACAGCTCACTGTTATTCCTGCGCCAGGAAATGTCCTTTCGGGCGACTCAACACATCCTATTTGCAGAAGGATTCCTTCCCTTAGTCTTCGTTTAAATATCCGGGATGCGGAAACGGCACAGCAACCTCTCTTGTCTTCAACAGGACATTTTTCCAAGAATTTTTTGTCTGTTTTTTATTGTTTCTTCCATGAGCTCTTGTGACTGATTTTTAGTTTTCTGTAAAAGAAAGCTATTATGCGGCTTTGTCTGTCCGTTCGCACTTTAGTTTGTCCGCACTTTTTCTGTCCGCCATCAGATCTTGAAAACTACTTAGACTAGAGGACTGCAAATTAGTATGTTGGTCATCCACCCTCCAAAAATCAAACATACCAGATTGCAGCCCTCTAGCCTCAGTAGCTTTTATTTTATTCAAGGTTAAAGTTATCCATAATCGTGCGTATGGCAACGATATAGGACAAGCCATCACCGAGCCGTGGTTAAAGTTTCATGGGCCGCGGTTCTTACACCATTATACCGAGACCACCAAAAGATATATTTACTTTCGGTGGCCTTGATTATGCGCTGTATAGAAAACTCGATTGCGGCGAAGAAACTTCGGCTCATTTTTTACTTGTTTCTCTTGGTTTCGTATCAAAGTCAGGGACATTGAAGAAGGTCAGGTGTGAGAGACTGGGATGTGTGGAAAGTCTCGAAGGCGCCTATCGTGGGGAACTGTTGCTGCTGAGGTGTGTGATATAAACTCTGATCATCGCCTCCCGATCGTTTATTCTTCTTTTCATTTGCCATATAATGTTTGATCTGCTGTTAACAATTCAAGTAAAGTCTCTAAGCACTATTAAGGTTGTGTGCGCATAAAATATATATATATATATATATATATATATATATATATATATATATATATATATATATATATATATATATATATATATATATATATATATATATATATATATATATATATATATATATATATATATATATATATATATATATATATATAGATATATATATATAGATATATATATATATATATATATATATATATATATATATATATATATATATATATATATATATATATATATATATATATATATATATATATATATATATATATATATATTTATATATATATATATATATATATATATATATATATATATATATATATATATATATATATATATATATATATATATATATGTATATATATATATATATATATATATATATATATATATATATATATATATATATATATATATATATATATATATATATATATATATATATATATATATATATATATATATATAAAGAAAAGGGCACTATTCGTTGTCGACCTTTTCATCTTTTTGAATGATTACATCAAGTTATACTGCTGGTATCCCTTGTTAACGGTGTCGTTAGGAGAAGTAAAAGAGGAGAGGAGAAAAGGCAGAACTTGATTACGAAGGAAGCGATGGACTTGTCTCTCGAAGATGAAGGTTGTGCCAGTTGAGTAAAATGGACGAAGGACAGATGCAACGATTAATGCAGAGGGAGAGGATTACTTATTCCCAAAAAAAGTATGCGAGGTAATATTTGATTTGAGAGCCCCTAAAGATGAGTAGGGGTACTTTTCTATAGCTCATTAGAGCAATTTTTAAAACAGTCCTTCTGGATAGGCGAGTAAGATAAGATACTACTTTGTGGTCAAGAGGTAAAGTTTTTGAGAAAACAGGTAGTGAAGTATATCGGGCTCATTCTCATTAAGGAGTGAGATATGAGAAGAATTGCCTTAAATGTAAAGGAAAAATTAGAAGACTTTGACAAATAAGGAGAAAGAAAGCGTCCATATATGGGGGCCTGAAAGAAATGAATGAAATCGAAACTAACCTACTTTTCAGAAACAGTTTAAAAATCGTGTGATTTTTTCTTTTCACCAATAAGGTCATCAAATCATTAGATGGAAAAAAGGGGGAAAAATACTAAGTAACTGAATCTTGAAGGCACTAAGCTTCACAAAATCATAGTATTCTATTCTATACACATAGGAATTTGAGACCGGGTGCAAATAGACGAGGATTGTTTGCGGATGAAAAGAGAAGAAATATTGCAGGTCATCTGTCAAATAAAAATCCTGTGTCAAAGAAGATAAAGAGGGAGAAAAGAGAGGAAGAAAGAGTGGAAGAAAAGAGTGAGTACGGAATTTTGCAGCAGTAACCACAATAGATTTAAAGCCAGAAATTAATACTGAGAAGAACTGATCCTTTAACAGAATTTACGAATAATTATCTTGTGTCAGAGTGCCTTAGAGATATCAAGAGTTGCAATTCTGTATTAAAAGATTTCAGTCCTACAAGGTAGATAATCAAACACCACTGAGGCAGGAAGAAAAGTTTACTAGTAGATCTAGTTTTTTTTTTTATCTATAAAGTTAATAAAAAGGTCCAGTAAAGTTTTAAAGCAAGAATAAGTCAGCTAAAAGAAATCGAGCGCCTAACATTTTTGAGACCAGCTGCACGAGGTTAAATTTCGAAGAGGAGCTATGGGAGCAATATTTTACATAAAAAAAAGGCTATAGACACCAGAACCTGTTCATATTAAAATTTCTTTCGAAATGTTGCAAGGCTTACAGGGAAGATGCCATCTTAATGTTCAAGATCGTAAGAAGCTTTGTTCCTCAGAAGCAGAAGATATTAGGATCGGGAATACGATTAGAAAGTTTGATTGGGAGAATCAGACTCAGGGAGTTACACGTAGCTGGAAAAACATTTTGAAATATTTTGATCATGAAACATATTTTCCATAAAAGAAACTATCAGGAGACAGTTATTCTTTCAGTACGAAAAACTTTTTCCAAAAGATTAGAAAAATAGGGTAATTCCTGGTATATATGAAAAAAGTATTAGCCTCCGTCTTCCAGGAAATTTTCGCTGGTGGCATCAGTAGTTACATCTCAAGAAGTAGTGAGGGCTACAAGCTTTCTACAGAGGTAGTATCCCTGGTTGATTAAGGTCGTACAATATCAAACAGACCAGAATGCGGGCTCTATAATTGCCTTTACTACAAGGCATCAGGAGTATTAATAGCTGAGTGATATTGCTGGCAACTTTCACCTGCTATGGTCTTGAGTTCATTAACTCTCTTTACTATAAGAATTTATGGGTTGTGATAGCTGAGTGGTGCTGATGGTGATATTCCAATACGGTCCATAATACAAGCCCCACTCCGGACAAGATAGATTTTCACCGGCGCTTAACCTTACTAAGGAATGTGGGTTGTGGGGATGTTCATAGACCTACCTGTTGAGCCCTAAGCAACAATCTACCTTGTTCCACCAAGTATCACGTGGATGGAGATAAGGCCTAGGGAGCTAGTGATATGTGTGCGTGCAAGGTGTCTTTGATATTCAGCAACAATGGAGTGACCTATCCTTTGCTTCTGATGCTCATTAACGACCTTCGGATCTGTAAAACTTTAGAAGTCTTGCTGGCATTGCTAGTGATTTTGATGTACATGGATCTAAGACAAGCTGTTCTAGCACTTTAAAGTATCGTACATTTATTTATCGCTGATTGTTCATCTTTGTCATCCTCCTTGTTTTCTCACTTTATCACATAATGGCGTCCTCTTCTGCTGATACATACTTTGGTAATTCATAACCTTCAAGTCTAAATTTTGGCAGAGTTTAAATAGTCTATAATAATGAAAAATAAGGGTAATAATCTAGATAAAGACCTAACAGATGCCACAATCCCGTTGTGTGGTACACGGAAAAAAAGGTCCTGCGTCAGCCTCATGGGAACTCACCGTGTCACAGGTGACATTATAAAGAGGGAATTGGTAGAGAGGTGAAAACTGAACTGATTCAAAGTGAGACTGGTAGGATGACCCATAGGAGAGTTAAAGTTAATGAAAGACCAAGAATATTGCGCGGCTGGGAATGACGATTAGGAACGCCTTTTAGGTGCAAGTAACACAAACATTTCTCATCTCCACCTACATCAGTGTGGATGTAATGGGTGTCTCTTGGTGTGATATATACAGAACCTCACACTGTAGTTCAGAAACAATGGCTCGTGGCAAAAAGGTTTTATTTTAAGAAAAATTGTGGAATCTGACAAAAGAGAATAAAGCCAGAAAGTACCGAAAGTGCTGATGTCCTAACCACTGCCAAATCATAAGTTTGACTAATTTCGTGTGTGGTTAGAAATTACTTCACTTAAATATATTATAGTCATCCCATGATAATGCAAAAATAATGATTCAGTACTTCTAAAATGTGAAAATATAGTGCACATTTCGTTTTGTGAATTAAAGCTGTTTACATTTTAATGGCAAATGTTGTCATTAAAACACTTAACCCTGTTACATTCATCGTCAGGCAACTTTCTTTTCAGGAGTAAACTTGGCAAAAATTTCAAATAATAAGGCGCAAAAAGGTGTTTGTGTCCATACTTTTTCTTCTAAACATTGATATAATGTTCCCAACTGAAAAAAAAATTACGGTATATGTTAAATTAGCCCTATAGTTCTTAGTTTTTCATACCTACCTTATATCAGAAAATCGGATATCATAATTATTTTACGGTTTATGACTGATTGCTCACTCCCAGTGTACTGTAAAATTCTTAAAAAAATTATATATATACATATATATATATATATATATATATATATATATATATATATATATATATATATATATACATACACACACACACACACACACACACACACACACACACACACACACACACATATATATATATATATATATATATATATATATATATATATATATATATATATATATATATATATATATATATATATATATATATATATATATATATATATATGTATGTATATATATATACATATATATATATATATATATATATATATATATATATATATATATATATATATATATATATATATATATATATACATATATATATATATATATATATATATATATATATATATATATATATATATATATATATATATATATATATATATATATATATATATATATATATATATATATATATATATATATATATATATTCATATATAAATATATAGGCACATATACATATATATTTTCGATGTGCAATATATTTCGCCATATGACAAGGGGCTGAATTTATGCCCAAACATATAAAAGAGAGACCACTGAACTGAATGTAAAACAGCTTAAAGAGAACAGTTGCGATTACAGAATAAAACAGAAACTTGGGAGAAATTAGCTAGGAAGACAATATCAAGATTATAACAAAAAGTCTTACGGTAAACATCATCAAATCATCTCAACTTTCAGCGGTAGTATTGTTTACCTTCTGCTTGAAATCTAACGCAAACAATAAAGCACCAGTTAATACCCTTGGAACAAAAGACATTTATGCCCACACTGGGAGTGTTTTTTCTTTAATCGTCTTTCTAAAAGGCCATTCCTTTAGAACAGACGGACATTTGTGAAGATCTTACCTAAACTATATCCCATCCT
>JANJGK010001865.1:45000-62500 GCA_039081455.1 Macrobrachium rosenbergii
AAATCAAATCATTTATGAAATTCAAGAAGTAATTTGATAGAAACATTAATTCCTTTCAAATTCCTTTATTCAAATCATATAATTCTTTTGCATATATGTATAAATAATTATAATAAACACATTGCCATCTTAAATTCTCGAATTCTTCACACTTACTAGATACGCATGACACTACAAGCTTTTGGTCCAAATTAATGAATACATAGACTATCAGAACGAAGTAACGTTGCCGACCTGACCACGAGAAGGAGAAATGTTTATTGCCGCTCATACATACTTACTTGTACTTGCTGAATTCAGATATATTTACCAAAGCTGGGATAGACCATCCTCACCATCGTAGCCAAGAGGACAATCGTTTTTATTGCTTTTTAGAGTAAAACATATAAATGAATTCTACCATCAACTTTTTAAAGGATACATATGTTAACTGTGATAACCGAAGATTATGGCGAGAAGGATTACATACACACACACACACACACACACACACACACATATATATATATATATATATATATATATATATATATATATATATATATATATATATATATATATATATATATATATATATATATATATATATATATATATATATATGTATATGTGTGTGTGTGTGTGTGTGTGTTTATTATAATTATTTATACATATATGCAAAAGAATTATATGATTTGAATAAAGGAATTTGAAAGGAATTAATGTTTCTATCAAATTACTTCTTGAATTTCATAAATGATTTGATTTTTTTTTAGTTGTAGGACTGGGATATTCCCAAACGACCACGATAAAAAAAATGGCAGTAGGATAATTTACTCTTAATATTTATCTTCTTTGGATGGTGATTTCCTTGGTTATTTTAAGGTGTGTGAGAATTTATTAAAATTATATATATTTATGTATATATGTGTATGTATATATATATATATATATATATATATATATATATATATATATATATATATATATATATATATATATATATATATATATATATATATATATATATATATATATATATATATATATGAAGGAATAAAATTAAAGGTATTTCCAGACCGGATTCGTCCTATTTGAATATTTTGAAGGTAACTAAGCCATGGTAATAGAAATTTACAACATACATGTTCGAGTAACAAAATGCACAAACGAATATGTAGACGGTGAAAACAGTAGGTAGATTATGCTTTTTATGTGACAAGAATACTTATTATTTACAAATCTTTTACCTTGGCAGACACCTGACCTGCAATATTCTTTAATGAAAATTTTTCGGGCAAATCTTTTGAAAATTATTTCCTTCACCCCTGAATATCTTTACATCTCTCATGATTATTTTGTAATATGTAATCAGCATCATGAAGATTTTCCGAAAGTTGAAATCACTTATGTCCATAAACACCTCTATCATATATTCTTTTTTTTCCTCTGATTGTTTCCCAACAGAACTATTTCCATGCATTTATTCAGAAACTTCTTTGAGATTCTAATCATAGGACTGAGATATTCCGTTTACATTTTTCCCTTACACAATTTTCAGAGGCGAATTTCCTTTTCTTTCATGTGTCCAACGTTAGCCTTTGGTGTGTGAATGGGGATCGGGAACAGAGAGTGTTGACGCAGTGAGTCGACCAGAGCGTTGCTTTGTGTTTGAATTAGATTTCAGTTTGATCCATGCCATTCTCCCCCTGAGAGACTGCAATGAAAAGAACACCCTTTTTTTTCAGGAAATAGAGAAAAACTAAAGCAACGCGCTCACAATACGACTCTGCACCCTTACGTGATTCTTTCTTCCTGATGTTAACTGTATATTTTTCCAAGCTATTCGTAGCTAGATTCATAGAAAATAGGAAATGAAAGAGATATCACCATATTGATGTCTGATCAGTCGTAAGAGATCGTTTTCAGATTAACAAGATGCTTTGCGCCCGTGAATGACCTTTCGAGATTAATTTCCTACAAGGTAATGTTATATTCATCAAAAGAAAAAAGAAATTGAGATCTTTCAGATGAATTATTAAAAGATATGAGTCTTTTTACTTTAGTTAACAAGGCTACCGATTTTCCTGTGCTTTTGTGGACTATTATGGTTTCATAACACATACATGGGATTTACGGGTTGATGTCTAATTCTTCCTTTTTTAAAAGGGTGAAATAACGACTAAGCTTGGTGCCTATCTGTTGGAGACAATGACATCTTTTTGGTTAAATCTGCTAAAATAACAGTTTTTATTTTATTTTATTATTATTTTTTTTTGCTGTTTATAGCATTTTAGATGCCTTATTTGGCTTACTTTTGAGCGGATATCAATTATAGAATTCTTTATTCCACTTAAAATTGTTATCGCATCGATTTTACTGATACAATATTAAATTTTATATTAATTTTTTTTTTTTATATCTAGTTTGTTGTCTCTGCTTACAAAACGGAAAAGCATCGCAATCGATGTATTCGATTTTTTTTTTTTTTTCACTCTCAAAAACACATGACTTTAACTGTAACTTGAAGAGTCTATCCATCATAAAACAAAACCACCATCTTAATTCATTAAACTATAGAACGTTCATTCCTCAGGAAATAAAAATACACTCATTGTAAGAAGTCTAGCTAGACACAACCCTAGAGTTACTGCCGGTTCTCTAAATTCTAAGACTTGCTTTCGTTGAATGTTCCGTTAAACATTACGAATTCCGGTTTAGATCCTCAATAGTGACATTTCAAAAACCGTATTTTGAAAACCAGAAGAAAAGTTTTCAGTGATTCTTATCAAATATTGGTCTGCAGACAACTATTTCTAGTTTTAGGTTTGAAATTTTCTTTTTCAACTTTTGTTTACTTTCGATTTTTCATCCAATTCTGTTTTTTTTTTTCAGGATTTTACTTGGAAATGCCTCTAGAATGAAATGGTAATAAAAATCACATTCACAATTTATTCAATCATAATATCTATTGTTCTTTGTAATAAAGTGTTAGGTTATTTAATATTTAGTCATTTTCATGAACATTTTTTACACTAGAATGTTCTTAGAATATTCCGAGTTGCTAAACCTTCACATTTTATCAACTACACAACGATTATAGTTAGGAAGCGAAGAAACGCTGCTTCTCAGACTTGAATGAAAAACCTATTACAAATAATTTTTGGCTAATTATTCAGGATTTCTTGACTCCATCAATCAAAGTCATCGACCAGAAAGACTAGTGCTGGAAATGACGGGAACTGTAATTACGATCTATTGATAACATGTACAAATTTATTCCACGAGACCCATTAATTCAAATTTAGACCATATTGATTAAAGAAAATTAGGCTATCGAGGCAAGCACCAGGGCACTTTCGGCCATTAGCGTTTAAGACATTTAAAAGACAGAGTTTGAGCTCTTGGACAGCAACATAACAAGATCCAGAAAATAAAACGGATGAAGCACAAGGATCTGAAAGCGAATGTGGGAGAAGGTTCCACAGTTGCATAAGAAATAATAGTCAGAGAGGTTGGACAGCAAAATCGAAGAAAGGGAGCAGGAATGGAGGCACATAAAAAGGATTTAAAAAGAATCCTGTTCAGGGTCCATTGAACACAGCAAAATCTTGTCACTCATACAGTGACCATTTTCGTAAAGGAAATAGTTGCATAATATAGTTTTTCCAATTCTTCAAGTAAAATCTTATTGCGCTTCATTATAAGCAGTTCGATTAGTATAGCCTGCCATTTGCATATGCATCTCAGTAGTTCTTTTTTAGAACCACCTTGAAAAATTCCTCTTTTAAAAAACAGCAAACATTAGCATCAAGGTGATATAACTTATTCTAGGGCACCTCAACCAATATTTGCTCCACAGTACCCTAGGGAAATATCACAAAGATGTTGTGAGGAGGCCAGCACTTTCATAATCCACTAAGACATTTAGGTACTCCCCATGGGCTGTCAAAAATGGATAAACGGAGAATGAAAGAACAAAGTAAAAAGCTTATACTACAGCTCATGTTTTGAGGACACGTTTATTTGGTCACCATCCAGTATGAAAAAGATAAGTGTGGTTTATGGTTACTGAAAACGAGTTATTGAAAAGTCACAAACTCACTTTTGGCAAATACCAAATGAACTCTTTCAAACTCGACTAAACCAAAGATTGCCTTTCCTCTCTGAGCAGGAACGAGTTTGAGGCCACGGAAAGTTTCTGCCCACAAAAGAAAGTGGATGAAGTTCGTTAATTATCTTTGCATTTTTTATTTTGTGGTTTTTAAGTTTACAGTAGGGTCCTTCAGCTTATCACAATACCTTTTTTTTTTTGTATTAAATAGATCTGATCCTTTTATACGTTATTTTTACAAATAAAAGTAAGAACAATAAGGAGATTAAACAGATTGCGGGTGACATAACATTTCTGTACTGTACATTTTTTTTTTTTATTGTGTTAGCTTATTTATTTCAATAAAGACCGCTAAACTTTCCTTGACCAATACTTTAGTACCCATGATTATTTCAGTTCAACATCTTTTACGTAAATTTCAAGGGCTTTTTTCTACATTTTGTTTCATGTTATGTCTTGACCTCACGAATAAGAGGATATAAAAACATTGTGGTTTTCTTCCCAGGCTTAAATTTTACCCCCAGCGTGGCTAAACCAACGCAAGTATTAGCGCACTTTTGAATAAACACAACTCATCACAGTAACTATATGTAATTTTCACCTGTTCCAAGGATTTTATGTCTAAATCTTTACAATATCCCTAAACCATTTATAGTACGCAGCTACTTAATTTCAGCATCTTCCACCTTTACCCTTCAATTTTAATTCAAACAAAAACGGTTAATCTTCATAGATAAAAGCAGTTTCAGCAATAATTCCTTGTTGGTTGGAGAATGTTGGTTAGAGAGCGACCAAATGCCTTGCAAAAAGTTTTTGGTTTCAGATTACGGAATAAATGTAAAAATAGTCTTTTTGAAAGATCCCTTGTCCTTCAGTCTTGAAATATTTAAACATTTGTCTTCTAGTTAATTTTACAACTTTAAGATTCCATAAAAATAATCACCCAACAAAAACTTTGTACTGTTTATAGTCTTATTTATGCTTCTTAGTAACTCACACACTGGTGGTACATAGTGAAACTTGTCCCTTAGCATATTCATGATATCAGCTGTTTAGCAGATGTGGACAGTGCGTCCCCAGAATATATGTACTACGTTAATTATCGGTTTTACATATGTTTATGATTTTACTCTAAATAAGGCCACATTTTCCTATCATAAAGCTTCGATCTGTGTGGGAGCACCAGGTAAAAAATAGCATTGGTGAATATGATCGCAGTTTAGTTGACGACAGTTTTTGCAAGAGCTGGAGTTTTAGTTACAACGATATTGTTGGACGCTGTCAGCTATCTTCTATCACATTATATAATACAGTATATTTTGAAAGCGCCTTTGCAACATTTACGTCGTTTTTTAAGGTAGATATAATTTTCATATAATCCCTCATTTCATTTAATGAGTACGGGCAAAATTTATATTAAAATACAGATTAGAATGATAAAGCAACGCTTTCTAGATATGCATTTTGTATTATATGAATGACTCATATGATAGAAATGGGATAATCGCTTGAAAATTCTGTATGGAACCATACAGTAAGTCTTAAAATGAAAACAATAAAAATGTAGGGATACTTAGTGTATGAGAAGCATACCCAAAGAAGAGACAAAATAGAGACAAAGGTTTGGAAGAATTTTCTTCTCTCATTCCTTTCGAAATGTGTATCATGCTAGTGGAGCAACCGATTTTTTTTTATAGTTTTTAAAATACCTCAAAACATACACCTAAGTAAAGGCTGGAATAGTGAGAATATGTCTATCCATCCTTATAACAGTTCAAAGGACGACGACTTCCTCATTATGGTGTTTAAATTAATCATCATCTTTTAGGGTTTCTGTGAATATTGCATCAAAGGTCTGATGAGCCACCCAAATCTCAATTTATGACCAAACGGCACACGCATTATTTTGGAAAACGATGCCACATGGGAGTACCTAACAAACAAGAGAAAATGGACCTTGAAATGAATCTCCCTGATGACTTTAAAAGAAGAGTTGCTTGTTCAAATTTATCTATTTCCTTTACACTTGGAGATGTATATCTTAAAAAAACTGCAAAACCAGAAACCGTTGTACATACTCAAGCATCCCTCAGAGATATGTTCTATGTTGCTTTACAAACTCTTACTATAGGAATAATTTTATAAACCTTAATAATTTCTCAAATTATTGCATTAGCAAACCGATGTAACAGGACTAGTCATGGTTGGGTCGTTGTCTTATATAGGCTTCAGCAATAACCTTTACTCAAAACGCGTATTACTTGAGTACAAACCTACATACAGCCAAGGTAATCAGCAATTAATAAGCGCTTCTGAACCACTTGAAAATCAAATCGCTTTCGTCAACCGCTCAAATGTCACATTCTCAGTGCTTATTCTACAACTCGAATGGCAATGCCTCGCTAAATCTGGGCATTGCAGTATACTGTAGGTATCCTCCAGAAGATACACCAGAGGTACGAAAGGAATCTCATCATATACCATGGTCCTTCACAGAAACGATGTAAAATATAGTGACGGTCAGTCCCTCAAAGTAAAAGGAACTCTTGTCATTCTTTGCCCTCCCGCCTCATCAGCGGTATAGCCATCTCCCAGAAGGTGAGGGAAGTTTACTTTTAATTTCGGTTAGCTGTGGCTCAGGGGTATATTTTCTTTTTCTCTTGCGTGTTCTTTGTCAGAGCAATATGTGTTTTCTCTTGCAATTTTGGTTGCATAAGCTTTGAATCAGGTGCATAAGTTTTCATCTTGTTATATGTTTGCTTGGCCGGAGTCAGTATAAAACTGTTTTCGTTTCCCTTCTGTTTGTTATCTTTTCATCTCTGCAAGATGGGAATGAAGAGCAAATATTTTTGAACTGTTATCGTACTTTTTTCTTGTTCAACATGTACACAAATTTCTTATTTTCTCTTGGAGTTCTTGGGTACGAAAACTCGGTGGCAAGTGTTAATAATTTTTCGCAGTGCAACTTATGTTACTTTACCCAGCTTTATGGAATTCCAGCTTCGGTTTGTATTTTTGGCTATAAAATTTGCATATCAGGAGCATATATTTCTCTACCTTTCTAAGTGTTCACTTCAACAGTATCTGTAAAGATTAATACTTTCTCTTGAATTTGGGTATGACAGCTACGCACCAACTACACTTACTTTTTTACAACTTTTTCCATATCCTGAAGTTTCTCTTTTTTTTTTTTGTTGGCTAGAAAAGTTAAGAATCAGGCACACATTTTATGTATCCACCACAAAGGTTATCTGTTTAACAGTATATGTTTGTTCATATCTGCGTTTCTTTGAGTGTTTGTGTTTATTTGTTTTTGTGTTTGTGATGCCAGTGTATTTCAAGTTTGAGAGAACTTAGTTTTGAAGAACGTGTGCAAAAGCGTTCACCGTTGAACCATCTCCGTTCTCTGGTTAATTAACTTTTGGAGACATTGGTGAAAGCTCCAGAATGTCCTGATAAAGAATGCCCTTTACAGGATATTTAACAGTTCTTATTTCGTCACCCAAGCCTGAGGGACGTTACATCTCTTTGTAAGTTAAGATTTCCTTAGGAACCCAGTAGTTAACGGTTCTGATGGATAAAACGTGATAAAAAGGTCATGCATTAGCGGGAATATACTCTCTTTGAGTGGCTCTGTTTTTGGATTGATAAGCATACTAAATTTTTCAGCTTTTAAGCCACATTATTACTTTTTCTTGGTTATGTAACGAACCGTTAAAGAGGATCTGTGCTTACTTTCCTATTTTTTGAACTATCAAGTTTTTTCTATATATTTCCTGTGAATGAGGTTTTTCAAATCGTCTTTTCGACCTGTAACAGTTCCCAGTTATCGTTTGGTTAGAGTGTACCTTAGTATAACGCTAAAAACTCCTTGGTAATTATTTGCTATATATATAAAACATTTGGTTTACCAGAATTGCTGATTCTAATAAAATTTAGTATTTTTTTTTCTGAAACCACAGCAAGTCGTGTATTTTACCGGGTAATGTTAATCAATGCTGGTATATTTAGATTAGGATAGAGTGATTTATTTATGTGTAATAAAAATATCATTTGTTATTTTCTTATTTGAAGTACAATACCTTTTCGTTTTCTACTTTACTCTCATGTTTGTTAATAATCTGTATACTGCAAAACATCCTTATTCGCAGGATACTTCGAAATGTGTGTAGTAAACAATGGAAAGATTTTAATTTTTCATTGTATACAACACTTTACAAAGTGCTCAAAAAGTTCAGCCACATGGAGGAAGGGAAATGATTAAATTCTTGGCTGCCTCACAGAACCATGAAATCAGGTGTTGAGGTTTCCAAGTAAACAAAGCATCGAGTTGGCACAAAAAGAATAAGAATGGAAAGCGAATGAGAGGTTATGACATCCGATTAAATCTCCATATTAAATGAGCCCCAATTACATGACCTACTCTCGTTAAAAATGACCACGAAAAGTAAAAGAAAGAAAGAATTTAATTACTGTGTTTATTTGACTAACATTTGACATTCACATATCTTCTTCCATTACACGAGCTATATGCCAACTTGTCTGAACTGTCAAGAAGTATATCTTTTAAAAATCAAAGTTCTGGCAAAGAGATTCTCCTTTTTCCAGCAATAACATCTTCAGTCATTTTGCTCTTTAAAACTAAAAAACATTTTTCCAGTCCTTGAATTTCCGATCTTGAACGTAATATCTTGCTTCCTCGACAAAAGAAATTTCGTCATTCACCGATGCTGCAGCAAAATAGGTTTTCATTCTCTTGAATAAAAGTTTAACCTCTGCAGCATTTGTGAGGGAAGAGTAATTTTTCGTCAACAATTACTTCTGTAGTTTTACATTTGCGATACCCACCACAAACTTATCTCCTAAAAACGTTTTGGGAACAGCCACATGTTCTGCCACTTTTTTATTGCTTCGTTGGCATATTTCTTTAAATTTAAATCGTTACACAATCATGGCAGGCGATTTATAAAAACTAAGATCGATTCCTCAGATGTGTTTTTATTTGGTTTCCCTGAAATTTGAATAAAGAAAGTTTCCCGGAAGGAAATGTCTAGTGTTTGAGTCATGAAGCAACAAGGGCGCTATCGTTTAGTGTTTTGTAACAGGGTTCACTGCCCTCCATTGACCATCACCCTATTCCCCGATGACAACCGGAGGTTGGTGACGCTTTTACAATAGTTATCGCCTTCCTACAGAAAAAGGGTGATTCTACTGCAGGACAAAAAGATTTCGCGACGGCAAAATTCGCGTGCTACGGTGAAAAATGTTTTCCTTGTAATTCTTTCATTATATATATTAATAACAATAAGTTTTCCCTTTCTTGTATGCTCCACATATGATCATTTTCATTACTTTGCCAACATTCATTTTCATGTCTACGTCACTGGTCTTAAAACAGAAATGAAGGAACATTCTAAACGAAAAGAATAGCCTACTAGAGATAAAAATGTACTTGCTAACATGGTTTTTTTATTCAATTATTATTATTATTATTATTATTATTATTATTATTATTATTATTATTATTATTATTATTATTATTATTATTATTATTATTATTATTAAGCAGACCTTGCATAAAACAATACCATCAACTTATCAAATATTTACAGACTGGAATGCCCAATAAGAAATTAGTGAAGCAGATCTACTGAGAAAGTTTTGAAAATTAAGATACCGAAGTCAGCAGATAAAGGGAAAATACGCATCGAGCGATCTCAGCAGGTTATGGCTGCTTGAAGACACCAAGCGGAGGAAAATGGAATCCACATTTTGCATCTACAGCGTTACAATGAAGGAACTTAATTACATTAATGAAGAAAACATTAACTTCTCACTTGACGAATAAATCATAGAAAGCGATGAAACTGACTATAAACAAATTCATGGCGTGAGTTTAGGTCAGACTTAATCTCTTCGTCGTCCCCTGGAATCATTTAAGGATTTTCTTCGAACATCTCCCCTTTTTAATCAAGCTCTACATGATCTTTGTCATATATTTGCTGATTAAAGTATACAAAGAACGGTTTTCTGACTGCAGTTATTATGACTTTGTTTGAATGGATACCCATTTCGAACGAATGTTGTATTTAGCAATATTTGCTTGTATTTACTGTTGCAACTATCAACATATATCTTTTCATTTCTGTAATTGAGGAATTGTGTTCAAGAAACACTGTCCATTAAGTTGTATTTCAACCGTTTACAAATTTTTTGCAATAACTAAGAAGAGGCGGCTCTTTGTTGTAAGTGTTTTCCTTATCTGCAGATTCCCTTTTATTGGTGGTAATATTTTTGCAGCTTGCTTACATCAACTTACTAAATACATAGAAGTAAGTTCTTCAAAAATTAATTTGCTTGTTTCTGAAGCTAACAACAACTGGTAGGTATGATAGCACGAGTTTTCTATTCCCAGAAAATAAACCATAAATCTAAAAATATTTCTTGATGATGTACAGTGCAATTTTTTTTCAGAGCGTTTTAAATTGATAATTATCAATTTAAAAGAATCGAAGGATTAGGCTAGCATTGTTAACATTTTTTACCTTTTTCCAATAAATTGTACTAAGATTTTAATAGAAAACCTTAACAGGCCCTTTCATATATATATATATATATATATATATATATATATATATATATATATATATATATATATATATATATATATATATATATATAATAGTTAAAACAAAATAAACTATCATATAACTACTGTGATTATTCGTAAACTGCACAGAATATTTAAGGTTTTCCTTTTCAAGAATAAAAAATAAAAAGAAGTGGAACTTTCTTCTTCGGATTTGCGTTATCTTTATGCTTTTAATAATTATCTTGTGATCTTCTCTTGGTTTTTCCTTGCATTCTCAGTAGTAAATAACGCACACTCATTAAAGCACTCTCCCTTTCAGGTTACAGATTCCTCCTTTCTAAAGATGTATTTTATATGCGGTATGAATATTTCATTAATTTACCCTCATGATTTGTTTACGGTTTCCTTACTTCTTCAAGCGGACTTCAAGTGCAACACTAAGATTTTTACATCCCCCCAAAAATGGCTTTTCCTTCCGTAACTAGCTCCAGGGTAAATGCATATCTAAAGTTGTTTCGTTTCCAACTTATGTGCCAAAACTATGTTTCACTGATTTCGTGTTTTATTCGCCTTAGAGATGAAAACCTTTAGTCATTTTGATAAAATGAAAACTTTATTTTTTTTTTCAATTTACAGGGATGATGGAATAAAATAAGGTTACCATTTGTAAAAAAAAAAAAAAAAAAAACTACAGATCGTGATGTATTTAGTTCTTTTTCACGTCAATTGAAATCGTTTTATCTGCTGTGGCCAGAAGACTAAGTATTCTTATTAAGATATCCTACATGAATTTAGATGACCGAATTTATGATAAAATATGCTTCGGCTCATTCGTTTCAGCATTTTTGGTAAGGGAAACTCCTGAGTCTTAACGGCTTCCTGGTAGTCAAGGAGAGCCGCCACTCCATAAATGTTTGCATAGATACCGTCGTGCTATCGATACATACATTAACTCATTGTTCTCTTACTTAGCTGACATTTTGTTTCTGGTATCACTCTTCTTTGCCCTTTTTCCTCTCGATTTTTTTTAGTTATTTATTCTTGTTACCTGATATAATATCAATATTGTCCTCTGCTATTTATAAGCCTACATTAACTTTTATTTCATTATTTACGCTCACATTCACACAAATAGGCGTAGGTGCTAAATCTGGGAAAAGGAAATGAAAAGTACATTGGATGCAGAAAGACTGATCTGTGCAGATGATATATTACTGATAGAAACAGTGAAGCAAAACTGCAAAATTCTTGCAGTAGATCAAAATTAAATATGAGCAAGGTAACGTTGCGAGGTTGAATGGAAACCATTAAGATGGAACCATTACTGTTAATATGGACGGAGGAGGAATGCAAGCACTTCACTCCCCTGGGTACTTGGGAGCAAACATAATGCTGTACAGTAGCATAAGAGAAGGAAAAGACGTTAAGCTACAAGGTGAGGGATCTATGTATTCCACTGGAAAGAGACAGAGTATCTATGAAGGCCAAGGTGGCACCGGATGGAAGGAATATTGTATGGACTTCCTTTTATAGGAACGCTCATTGTTAAATACATAAGATAAAACAGATGATAGAACTGTTTAGAATAACTTTTTGAGGCGAAAGACACGTGGCGTACATCGAATTGAAAGTTGAAAAGAAATGTTACCGATGAAGGGTGGAAAAGCAACAAATGCTCACCATTACTCTCGCAGATTAAATTTGCTACAGTAATTATATTAACATGTTTAATTTTAATTTTTTGCTCTTTTAAGAGAATGCAAAAATGATTTTTTCTTAATCTCCCAAGACAGGTCCATGATTAATGTTCCATACGTTCCGAGTTAAATAGCTTTTTTATTATTCAGTCTAATATGCCGAGCAATAAAGGAGGGATTTCTCTTTTACGTATGTTCAGCGTTGGTATAAAAGGGGACGGTAGAATCCCAACTCTCAACCATATCTTTCATCAAAAACGTTGTACGGGAAAAAACTTGCAAAATACCATAAAGTGCTTTATACAGGTTGAAATGTTCAAAAACAAAAATAACAATTCAATTTGAAGACTTGAATACTGAATTATCAGAACATATCGTTAGCTATTATTATTATTATTATTATTATTATTATTATTATTATTATTATTATTATTATTATTATTATTATTATTATTATTATTATTATCCGGAGTAACATTAATTATGTATCGCAGGTAGAATAATTGTCCCTGAACCGAAAACGGGTCCAAGAAAGTCTGAGGCCGAGACGTCTACTTTCACCAAACCAGTTTGCTGGAATTTTGGTGTCGGGCAGAAGTGACAAAGATTCCTCTTAAATTCATTGTTGTCTCCCGAACACTGTGCATTTTTCCGAGCTTGTGGTTCCCGCATCTGCTTATATGCAAGTTTATGGCTTCATCAGTAAGATTAGTGCCAAGATTCCCTGATTTCCATGTCGAGGACAAAACTTTATGTCCATTAAATGGGAATCCGTATTTCTAATATTTTCCTCTTTGATTCAAGAGACAGCCTTTTCTTCCTAGAGAATATCAAGTAGGAAAATGAGGATATTTCTTTTTACGTGAACCCACCTCAGAATACGTTTTTCATGATTAGGCTAAACAAATATTGATACGGTTGAATTTAAAAAAAAAAAAAACTATTCAAGCTTTTATGAGTCACTTTGAAAATAATGCACTGCGTGCAAAATGGGTGAGAAAAATTTGGGTTGCAAGTTACAAACGTTAGGCGCGAAATGATTCATCTGCATCATTAAGGAGAACAGTTGAAATAGTATAATTTGTATTAAATACATCCACGTTCCCAATGATTTTGATATCGGTGGAAAACGAGCAATTATCTCTGAAAACCAAAGCCAAATTTTTATTATTAAAAGGCTTAGTACATCACACCAAAGCTCCCATCTACCATTTTAACCATATTTTTCGTTTTCTCAGTCCTGCAAATACCCTCAGGAGACTTCATGAATAGTTAACATGAACGTGCGGGACTTGGTGAACAAATTGAAAAAAAGAAAATAACACATTACCCACTAACAAAACACGTAAGGACTAACTATACACCTTAGTTAAAGAAAAAAAACATTCGACTAAGAAACCTTTTGTTATATGAAATAATAGAATGTATTTATAAGCCAGATATGATAGACGGAATAATTGAGTACGAAGGGAAGGAAACGAAAATTATAAATGTTCTGCGAAACAAAAACAAAAAAAATGATATAATGAAATACAGAATAGCATGTTAACGATCAAAAAAGTAAAATGGCAAAAGTAGAGGAAAGGAATGCAGATGTAATATGGGGACATGAAAATGAAAACGTAAATCTCGATCAGTTGTCATTCGCGAAATACCGTTTTCCAAACCAGTTGCTTTTCGTGTACAATTCGAACGTCTCCATTTTCTTTATTTTATTTTACAAATAATTTCCTTCTCTAATTACTTTAAGAAATCTTGTTTTCTTCTGAGTTTAAGACGATTTTTCGAGTTCAGGTCTCATGCTAGCCAGTAATTATTTCATTGTATTGTAAGACACTCGGGACTTTTCTAGCTATCTTTCATTAGGATATTTCTTTCTATTTTTTTTACTAACTACATCCTGTGAATTAACACCTTTGGAATGCACATATGTTAATGATAGTATGTACAGTACCTGGATGCTGACAACTAAGGCAAGAATGAAAGAGTTTATGGTTTTGCATTTATTTGACCTCTTTTTTTCTACCTTATCTTCTATTTGTCATTTCTTCCTTTTTATTCGCTCTAACGCAACTTTTCGTTTCTTTGCGACTATTTTCACTTTCACGTCCCCATGTTACTGTACATCTGAGATCCTTTCCTTTACTTTTATCATTTTCCTTTTTTTATCGATAACATGCTATTCTGTCTTTCGTTATATTAATTTGTTTTTCCGCAGAACATTTGTAAGTGTTTGTTTCCTTCCTCTTTCCAGTTAATTACTCCGTCTATGAACCTGAAGTATTACTTATCTTTGTTTTTATTTCTTCAAATATGTTCTGTTTTCCTTCATTTTTTCTTAGCCTTGTCTTTCGTTTCTCTATTCTTAAAAAATAATAAAATTCAATTTAGCTTGTGAAATCTCTGTCTGATTAAAGGATTTTAGCCTTCTACCTTGACATTAATTATTTGGATACTTATGAGGTTATTACTAGGGCAAAAAAGCTTCCAAATGCATGCTTATAGCTTAGAACTCATTATGAATGGAATTCAATACTATTATTGATTTTTTTATGATTAATTAAGTCTGACAAAAGTGTTAGGGGGAGGCTCTCTACGATCAGCATAATTAGGTAGGATAACTTAAATGTTACTGGGGGAGAGAGAGAGAGAGAGAGAGAGAAGAGAGAAGAGAGAGAGAGAGAGAGAGAGAGAGAGAGAGAGAGAGAGAGAGAGAGAGTTTCAGTAAGAAATCAACTGCAGTGTCTATTCATTAGGCTTTAATATGATAGGGGAGTTTTTATTGTGTTAGCTACATATGAACAGAAGATAATCCGGCCTGTGAAAATCCCATATTGAAAAAAATACAACACTGCTGAAAAGCATCATAATTCCAAACATTTACCGCTTTCAGCTGACTATTTTCTTCTGATTTATGTGGACTTCCGACTTCAAAGAATACCAGGCGGTCTAATGTTAACCACGGTACCACACATCGTTTGCTTTATTTATTTATTTATTTATTTTTTTTACTCTTTTTGCTATTTGTTTAAATTAGTTTCATTTTCATTACACGGAATATTATGATTCGATGGAAGAAATACTGGTATAAGATTGCATGATAAAAGAAAATGTCGTTTCACACATAAATTTAACAGGGAATCGTGATTGTTATTATATAATCATAGTCCTTTTCTTTAAACAACATTTTTCATACTGAATGGTCTTTTCTTCTATATCGCTTTTCTTTTCGACGGATTATTGCTGGCAATCTTACTAACTAGAATTTTTTCGCTATCACTCTTTTCCGCTCTTGTACAGAAATGCACAGACGCCCACGTAAACACAGTAACAGACGCTGAAGCAGAAATATGTGATATTCCACTAAATAACAACATGCAGTCTTCCTCTTGACACGTCGCATGACGTATAAAAAGAAGAGTTGAACATTTTAGGCTGGAGGTTCTTTCGATTTTACATTCCATTCTGGTGTTGCAGAAAATCTCCCCCGTTGCGATGACAAGAAAAGCAATACGTGTTATGTCATTGCCAGATACCTGTGACTTTCAATCTCGAGTTTCCTTCGAATCAGATTACACAACCAACACTTCGAAATTATTTGCAAAGGAGTGTATCTGTAAATTTCTTTCTCTTGCGTGTCTGATCAGAAATTTCTTTCCACAAACAAAATATAATTTAAACACAATTCCAAGATGATTTATACTATATATATATATTAGCTCAAAGTACGTGGAGAACTGAGTGCTGAATGTAAAGATGCCAACGAATGTGCAGACAAATGAAAGTTTAATCCGAAGGGGAAGGGTGAAAAAGCAATTTTAAGAGTTATTTCGATATGCAAGTTTGTAAAAGGCGAGGTAAGGAGAGTTCAAGAAAGTTAAATGGATAACAAGCAGGCTGGGGTCAAAGACACAAATCAGAGGGTGCATATCAAAACCTATAAGATTTCCCAGGAAATGATATGGAATGTCTGAGTTTTCAGTAAAGTGAGATGGTTGAATCATAAAGGGCGTGTTGGGGTCGTGACAAGTGAGAGCTGCGGCTGGATCTTTTATGAATGCGTTTAGTTTTATGGTCGAATACAAACGAACATTTGCACTGTTGGCTAAATGAGAATTCCTTTAACTACTCAAGAACGTTCGACCAACACACACACACACACATACACACACACACACACACACACACACACACACACACACACACACACACATATATATATATATATATATATATATATATATATATATATATATATATATATATATATATATATATATATAATTATTATCACTTTTGTACGTGATTCATATATATATATATATATATATATATATATATATATATATATATATATATATATATATATATATATATATATATATATATATATATATATATACAGAGAGAGAGAGAGAGAGAGAGAGAGAGAGAGAGAGAGAGAACAACTTGTGTGTGAAATTTAGATGTTTACTTTGTGAAGAGAGCCGCATTTTAATAGCTCGAAAGACTACTTTACCCTGGGTAGCACTGATAATTAATTTGTCTTTGGCGAGATTATTTAATTCATTCTAAAAAATCTGATAGTAACGAATTGTGGGCTTTCTTACGCTTTTTTATTTTCTATTATCTTTAGCACATTATTTATAAATAATCCTCCTCCTTTGTTCAGTGGGTCATTTTTGGATTTTTAATGGCAATTTTCACTCAGTTTTAAACTGTTCCCGATGGAAATTCAATCCCAGTCATACTGGTAGCCGTTCGATGAAGATTTTCCATGCCTTTTAATCTTCCTCAAGATTAAAAGGAATCGGTATGTATGGGAAATCTTCAATATATTGAAGTTTTTGGATATCCAGTCGCTTGTGTAATTACTTTGTAATCGTTCGGTGCTTTATATATAATCATTTGATTAATGGGTATATGACAGAGGACATCGGACAGTGATAAAATATTTATATACTTCAATATTTTGTGAGTTTTTTTTACGTATAATTAGCCTTTGAAAAACAATTATTACAGTTTGTGTGATATATATGTCGATGGAATTTTCAATCAATAATGGAACACTAGGCAGTCTACTAATCAATTCACTGCAGTTTATGGAAATGTTTAATA
>JANJGK010001865.1:67500-87500 GCA_039081455.1 Macrobrachium rosenbergii
ATTCTCCCAAGATTCTAAACACCATATTCTTACGTTGCTGACTCCAAAGTAAGAAAGATTGGGAAAGATTCTATCGATAATTTGATGTGTTGCAATTTTATTTCCAGAGAAACAGTCGATGACCAAGGGAGTAAAACTAATTTTGAATTTCCACATCATAACGCTTATCCTCATTGGCTCCCAAAATTACATCCCTAACAAAACCGTTTCAACATGCATAGAGAATGATTTTAACGCCAGACAGACAGACAGACAGACAGACAGACAGACAGACAGACAGACAGACAGACAGACAGACAGACAGACAGACAGACAGACAGACAGACAGACAGACAGACAGACAGACAGACAGACAGACAGACAGACAGACAGACAGACAGACAGACAGACAGACAGACAGACTTCAATATGAAGGCAATCTTTGGAGTGTTGCATCTGACGTAAGTCCTTAAGTACCAAATGGTTATTCCCATTTTATTAAAATTTAAAATACTAATCTCTTACAATTTGATAGTGACAGCTTATCAAAAGCTCTTACTTTGTAGCGTTAATAAAAAAAAAGCATCCACTTGCTCTAAACTATTACCCTAAACATCTTTCCATCAAACAATAGTGAACTTTCAAGTGCTGTTTTTTATAACCGCTTTCTCAGCGTTTTGTTTTTATTTATACTGAATATATTTCAAATTATAACCATGTTATTTGCTATATCACCATATCAAGCAGTGAAGCTAAAGTATTGTTTTTAGCATTAGTGAATTATCAATAGCAATGTTTGTTACCTTTAGATTGTTTTCCGTTTTTCTGTTATGTATGTTATTATTTGCTCTTTCTGATGACGCGTTTTTTTCCCATGCAAACAGCTGTCTACAAACGGTAGATATTTCTTCTGTTATTTATACAGCTCGGCTCAAGTTTGTTTACACCTGGATTCCATTGGCAAATATTAAATATCCAATCCTTACCACAAACTTGACTAAACATCCATGACATGAAGTTTGATTTTTCTCAGGTTCCCAAGTAAATTGTAAGAGTTTCAGGTATTAAAAGAATACAGACCATAATTTTCTTCACACTACCAAGTAAAACTACATATGGTTTAACTGACGATTATCAAGATAAAAGTCATTTCAAAGCCTCTGTATTGTTCAACCTAGGGATTTTAAAACTTGTTCCAACAAGACAAGGTAAACAGCATAAGTACTCCAGGTATTTTATTCAGATTTAATTTACCAGGTTTGCAACGTCAGTACTGGTTGAGGTTAGAATATTCATATACACATATACATTTAATTTAGCGTCGAATAAATCCATATACTACTGAACCATCAATGCAGGTCAATCTATGACAGTTGTATATCAACTTCAGGCACCATTCTCACCTCATTCAAAAATTGTGGAGTGAAAGCAACCAACATTTCTTGAATAACAGAAGTATTGTTTGTAATGCCTTAAACGATTGTTCCAGTAAACACCCTGTAAAGCAGAAAAGCTGAGGCAGAATTTTGAATGATACAAAATGCTTACCTCTAAGATTAATACAAAAAAAGCTTATATCAAAGATTCTTATAATGTCCGTTAAAATAGTCTTTCTCCAATACAAACCAAATACAAATAAATCCTCTAAGTAAAAAAAAAAAAAAATCAAAGGTTCCAGCAAACCAAAGGGCCGGAGATGAACTTAAGTGACAACAAGTGAAGTGACTGTAGGCAAGAGTGTAAAATGTGAAAACGTCAGTTCTGTAGAGGAAATTTACAAAGGCAAAAATGCCAGGGGTGTTAAGTAAAAGCTTAAGATAATCTGGTAACAGTTCCTTCGACAGCGATTTGTTAACTAATGCTGGAATAGCGTCTAAATTTAATATAGGTATGTTTGTATAATTGCCATAGCTAAGCCTAGGATTGTCTATGTATTAAAAATTAAAACATAGGCCTGATCATTGTATTTGTGTGGTAAATTTTAACAACAGAAGAGATTTTACTTATGGTTTATAACAAAAACAAAAACTACCACTAATAAAATAAAATCACAACCAGAAATATTTAAAATACATCTTCCTTTTAAGAGGAGTGGTACAGGTTGTCATGCAAAAAACTCTGAAAGAAATATTTGCAATTATAGAAAAACAAATTTGTATTAGCTCAGTTAAGGTTCTATTAATATGCATGAACTAAAGCTTACACTGTAAATTCAGTTTTCTCCTGTACAGACCAGCCACTTATAGCAGTAAAAAATCAAATCGTGTGCTAGTAAACCAAGAGGCCAGAAGTAAACAAAAATGAAGTGATCAAAGGAACGGCCGTAAGAACAGGTCGAAGGTGTCAGTTGCCTGGGCAAAATCACAATGTCAATTTGTCAGCGAAGTTAATTAAGGGTACAGCATAATCTGGCATCAGCCTCCAAGACTGATTCGTTCAACCTAAACTAAACTGGAATAAAGCCTGGACTTCATCATTTGATTCCACAGAAGCCGTGGTTAAGTACATTCTGTCTATTGTACTAAAAGTGAAAACACAGGACTGCTCATTGTATAATTGGCACTAACCACTAAATATTGGTTAAATCGATATCAAAGCTATGTTAATTTGACTATGGACAAACAGAAGTTAGTTTACACTAAACGAATAAATTAAAGCTAATTTATATTACAAGTTTCAAAATATCACCAAAACTAAAAACAATTTTTTAAAATCATGTTTAACCCACGCATTATCAAGTAGGTATAATTTTTCAAATGAAAAGTTTAAAAATTTAAAGTCCTTGTAAAATGAGGTACAGATCCAGATAAACTAAATTACTGCTGACCTTTGGATACTAATATCTTAAGTGTAACAACAGTAATAGCAATAGTAACATTAACTAACCTTATGAAATACTGAGCTCCCTAAGTTAAATTCTGCTACCTTATTACCAAAGTTTGTGTAAAATTAATTTCTTGGCTAAAAACTGCAAAATTATAGAATGAAATTTTTTTAACTCTTAACAACTAACTTTAAATTTGCTAAGGACAGGAATCTTAATCAGGGTTCCTTAACTCCTAGAAAAACTGATGCCCTTAACACCTGAAAAGAAAAATGATTAGTGAACCTCCCATGCACCTATGGGAGCCCATAGGTCATAAGACCTATGGTCCAGGGCATGGGAGGGGCCTCCACCCCTACAGGGGCACCGCCCCTGTAGGGGTGGAGGTAAAAACGAATAGTTGGCTTGGTTACCAATACACCATACTATACCTCACCTGGTTTTCATTGGGCGAAATCTGGGAAGGGAAGGGTTCCATTTGTTTAGCTTGAGACATTATCACGGCTTGAGAACTTTGGCTTCAGTCATTTCTCATAACCGAAGTTTGTTTCTTAAGTAGTTTACAGAAGATTTCACGAAAACCTGCAAGTAGTTAAATGTTATTATAACCATATATTTACTTCCAATAATTAATGGAAAATTCATACCAGACATCTTTAAAATATTTAAGGTATAGGTAAAGCTACGAAAAAAGGAAGGCTTCGTACGAAAGTCAGATTTTACCAAGCACATTATAATTTCAAAGTACATTACAGTTTGGCTAACCTTACAGTTTGAATACTAACCTTAAGTGGACCATTAGAGATCTCCTGAAACCGAAAAATACTAAAATTTTAATAACCCATGGGCTAGTAGTTTTATATGCTAGATATTAGAAAATGGACGAACAAGGAATGCTACATTATAGCTCAAGCTTTATGGAATATAGAGTATGAGTAAAATAAACTCGAGTATTCATTAGTGTCCACAAATAGCATTAAGTTCATATTTACACTACAACAAGTGTGCAGCAAACAAAGTAAAAATATGTTTTTTAAAATAACGAAATCTAAGCTGCAACTCTGAACTGAAAAAGCGTCCTTGAACAGTAAAAGTCCACTACAATAAAACATGATTTCCACCAGACCCTCTAATTATTATAATGGGTTATAAACTAATAACCGAAGCCATAGAATTTAACCTGACCCGCAAATTACTATGATGGGATATAAACTAATAACCGAAGCCACAGATTTCTAAAAGTTAAAAAAAAATATTCAAACTTTACCGTAACGAAAAACAGCTTTTAAAAGCCCTTGGAGAATCGCCACTTCTCGTAGACCATCTTCGAATCTTCAAACTCCAATTGTAGGAACACCAGCATATCATTATCCTGAAAAGCTGGGGATACAGAGGAGCCATCAACGAACACACAAACGAAATGACACTCCTACACTTCGTTGCTCCCGCAGTGCAAACTGAGTGGCTGCTGAATCTGCTGGTCCGAAAAACCCTTTGCTGTTGACACCACCATGGACCGTGGGGGTCACCGTCACTGGAAACTGAGTGGCTGCTGGATCATCTGCCTAACAGAAAACCACTTCTAGTTGACGTCATCACCTTGGGCAGGGTCATGGGGTCACCTGGAAACTGAGTGGCTGCTGGATCTGCCTGCCGAAAAACCCGTTGGTGTGGATGTCACCACCAAGGACCATGGAGTCACCTTTCTTTAAACTTGGACGAACTACGCGAAAGAAAACGGTATCCTTATTTTTTTCAGAGGGAAACTTTAAAGATCTGTTATTGCTTTAATGCTAATTATTTGATGCTGCGTTGTATTATGTCTTGGTTCTTTAATAAAATCCTATTCCTTATTTTATTCGTTGTAGCTTCACTTAAGAATTAAAAGTCTTATGCTAGTCAACGTTCGAGGTTGCAGCTTCAGTTTTCATAATTTTTATTCATAATTTGATTTGCAAAAGATAAGATTATTCTCAAAATATTACTCCAACTTTGATTAAAATTTCTGATATTTCAAGTTTTTCATCTATTCTCATTAATTTTCACTGCCTATTCTTTTAATTAAGCTAGCCAAACCTAACCACCTCCACGCATTCTTCACTTGCGACAACCTTGGCATTCGTGGAATACAGTGAATATTGTCTTTGGAATTTTTTGTTGCGAATTGAATACCCCTCTAGAAAGCTTTCGTTACTATGTAACTGTGATCATTAAAGATTTGCTCAAGTAAATTATCTTTTACAAGCCATGGTCTTGCATTTCTGTATTAAATATCTAATCCCTTTTAGTATCGGGTCAAATCCCCAAAGAATCTTTCATTAGTACAGTATAGTGGATTTTATTCTAGTTTACAACTGGCTGCTTCTAACATTCCAAAGAGGCTAGTGTTTCATTCTTTGTAGTTAACACTTTTCAAGTCACTTTTGTGCAGAAGCGTTGCTTATTAAGCTTTATTTTCAATTCTGTAATGATGTAACTTATACTTGGTCATAATGCTGTTTTAATGCTTTGCTAATCACTTGAACTGATTCCAGGTGAAAATTAAAAACATCATGAAGTCAGGCTTATTGTTAAAACTTAGGTGAGGTGTACTACTTAGTTTGATCTTTTTCTAACTCCTCAGCCCCTACAGGGGCGGTGACCCTGTAAAGGGGGACCCCATTTCTGTGCCCTCGGCCAAAGGTCATAGGCCTTACGGGCAGGTGTATGGGAAGCTTAAACAAACAACCAATTAATTAACTTTTCCTTTCAGGTGGTAAATGCATTACTGAAGTTAATTCAAATCCCTCATCTTCCTTATCGAGTGTTTAATTTCAACCGAACATTTAAACCCCGAATGGGGGAGGCATTTTCCATGGAAAGAGAGAGAGAGAGAGAGAGAGAGAGAGAGAGAGAGAGAGAGAGAGATAACACTTATATACGGGAAAACAAGTTGAATTATAGTGCACCGCGTTCCCAGTCACACCGCCTGGCGCAGAAGAGCGTCACCGTAAGGTGTTCTTAAATCCTTCTGGAATGCGGCTGCAGCACCGGAGAGGTTTTCTGTCTTACAGAATATTAGTAATGACAACAAACAAATAATAATATAAAGTTGCCAAAATAGAGCCGTTCTCTTACAGCCAGTAATATAATTTTAACAGTTTTAACTAAACCAGACAGGCGAGTAATCATGTGACAGACGATGCTGTTCCTCATAACGTTTTCTTTGTGCCATTATTTTTCGTGGGATGTTCGACAAGTTGGACGGTTGATTTATAGCATCTCCTTGTTCCGTGACTTAAAGTTGATCGCTCACTGACTTTTCGTGGAATTTCGACCAGTAGTCCATTTGCATGCTTGGTAAAACAGTACTAACTGCTCCCCGATTGATATAGGTTGTTAATTGTATGGATTTTTAATTAATTTTCGACCACTGTGAACTTGTTGATTACTGGACTAGCAGCAAATTAGTGGTACGTGGCAATTAAACAACAAAATGTTGAAAAAAATCAACAGAATAAGATTTTTATGTAAAATTATATTTTATTTTTCATTAACAGAAACTTTACAAAGGAATGTTAATAATTAATGTCTTCATCAGTAGTCAGACTGATCCCAGATAAAGCCTAGGAAGTACATTAGATACATGCTCTTGATTGACGGAAGTCGTTTATCTCGTTGAAAATAATGTGAGGATAGATTTTTAGCCGACTGTAATAGATTTCTTAATGTAAGAATCCCATTCTCTCTTGAATATTTAGTGCAAATTGGCAGAACTTCGAATTTGAGTCTATTTCGAAGATTTTGATGCAAGGGTCCTTCGCTACTTATATCGTTTTAGTCGGCTAGTACTTTAAGATTAGGTAACCATTAGTGCTTCCATTGGTCCCTTTTGGATTAATTGATCGGACCTATTTTCTGAGTTGCCTGCAGTGACGTTGCTGGCATTACCTTTTATTTTAAATAAATGTTCCTTTTAGAATAAAATGAAAAGTTTGATGGATTCGACTAGTAAGAGTTCTCCATACATAACCATTTTGATCACATAGCAATTTATTGATAGAGAAATGGGCTGCTGGGCACTCTCTGGACCTACCTAAAAGTAGGTGTTGACAGTGATCACTAACCTGTTATATCCAGACGAAAGCTGGAATTATGAGCATCAAACAAAAGATGTTGGCAGAGCAGCTAGGTCTGATAAAATAAAGCTTTTGGTGGCTCAAACTTTTAGAAGATAATAAAGAAGTTGAAGAATGTCAATAAGAATTGGACTAACGCCAGAAATGTGCATCATTTTGCCAGAATAGAAGTGCTGGAATATGGGTTAATCGGTGGAAACCTTATATAGCAGGTGAGTCCTGGATACAATAAAGAAGTGTAAAAGCCAAATGTCATATGGCTGTTTGCCTCATGCCGTGCCCATCATGGACTTGAAATGACTTTTATGCAAAGGCATCAGTTGTTTCTCTGTGTCCACTCACGCTGTTACTGCCCAAAAGTAACGTTGTTTATATATATATATATATATATATATATATATATATATATATATATATATATATATATATATATATATATATATATGTGTGTGTGTGTGTGTGTGTGTGTGTGTGTGTGTGTGTGTGTGTGTGTGTGTGTGTGTAGATAGATAGATAGATAGAGAGAGAGAGAGAGAGAGAGAGAGAGAGAGAGAGAGAAATTATATCAGTCAAGCATACCACTCAAATCATATTTTCATGTTTACATTTCTGATGGTTATCAGTATTTAAGACGACACTACTAAGCTTAAAAAGCCCAAACAAGGTTATGCTTCCTCTTATTTTGCGCATGTGTCTGCGTGTTTCTGTTTAACCAGATCTTTAGATCTTTCAGTGCTGCTGAACTGACTTTATTTTCCAGCACCGATTAAATTTCTTTTCCACAAATGACACAGAATGCATATCTTAAGGAAAATTAACGGAAGTTCATTCCTTTCTCTTATTATGATTGAAGAAAAGTTGAAGAACACTCATGTACTAAATGAAAAATCGAAAATGAGTCTTTTTAGGTGGGGGTTATGTATCTTTTTTTCATGTAATATACGCAGTTTATCCTGATGAACATTTTATCTTTTCTCATAGCAGTGTTCTTACCTCACAATAACACCAACTCTCATTCTCAGAGGAGCCTGGTGATATGAATTTCATTCGGGTAACCCGTCCCTTTCAATAATCTCTAGTAGCCCTCGATCTCTTCCTCTGTCCATTGTATATCTTCATGTGGGAAGCACTAATCCTTTTTTTTTTTTTTTTTTTTTTAGTCTGAGTAATCCTTCCCTTGCAGTAATTAATATCTAATGGCCGGCTTGACCTACTGAACAGATTCAGTGGGTATGACTCTTTTAGAACGAGTTCACTTCTTATGCCGCCTACGCTCCTGAATAATTTGTTTTCCGCTTCGTGGGTGGTGAGTTGCAAGTGCTCGTCGATTACATTGCTTCCTTTGTAGTTTTCTCTAAAAGAAAACCATTGAGCCGGCTTTGTCTGTCCGTCCACACTTTTTCTGTCCGCCATCAGATCTTAAAAACTACCAAGGCCAGAGGACTGCAAATTGGTATGTTGATCATCCACCCTTCAATCATCAAACATACCAAATTGTAGCCTTCTAGCCTCAATAGCTTTCAATTTATTTAAGGTTAAATTTAGCCATGATCGAGCGTCCGTCATCGCTATAGGACAGACCACTACCAGACCGTGGGTGAAATTTTCATGAGCCGGGGTTCATACCGCATTACACGCTGTACAGAAAACTCGATTTCGCAGAAGAAACTTCGGAGCATTTTTACTTTTTTTTTCTTTTTTTTTTTTTTGGTCACTGCTGTTCAATGCAAAATAGCTCTCTTTGAGATTTTCAGAAATGTAGAGATAATACATTGTTTCTAAGATGTATTTTCATTGCTGTTATGCGCTTCTACGCAAATTCAGAGTTATGCCTGCCTTCGCCACGAAGGAAATGTATAATAAAGACCCCGAGGCCCCCTTCTCTTTACTTATTATGTTTTCATTTTTTTCTATCCAAGTCATCCTATTCAACTGGGTGGTATTTATGTGTGCCCCGCACTATGGGGTTCCGGGTTGCATCCTGCCTCCTTAGGAGTCCATCACTTTTCTCACTATGTGCGCTGTTTCTAATAGCACGCTATTCTGCATGAGTCCTGGAGCTACTTCTGCATCTAGTTTTTCCAGGTTCCTTGTCAGGGATCCTGGGATCGTGCCTAGTGTTCCTATGGTTATGGATACAATTTGGCATATCCCATATCCTTCTTATTTCTATTTTCAGGTCTTGATATTTATCAATCTTTTCTCTTTCTTTCCCATCTACTCTGGTGTCCCATGGTACCTCGACATCAGTGAGTGATACTTTCTTCTTGATTTTGACAACCAGCGTATTATTATTATTATTATTATTATTATTATTATTATTATTATTATTATTATTATTATTATCGAAATCTGTTAAATTACGTTTGCAATCTTTCACCACGAACTAATCTTACCGCTCACTGATATTACATTCAACCAGATGTACCAGTATTCAAAATTGTTATTTTAATCATACAGTTGCCGTCATGTATTTCGGTACACTTCGCGGTGAGCTAAGGACAAGGAGACAGCTGTCAACTCCACAAACTAGCGGTTATGTCCCGGTGTAGCAACCACAACGCTGCCCATGAAAAAAAAAAAAAAAAAGAGGCTCAACAATCGAAGAACGTTTACACGATGAGAGTAACGTTGAGTTACTTTTTCTGCGTATAATGCACACTACAGTAAATTTTGAAACGCTATATTCTTAAGGTGTAATAAAAACCTTTCGATGGTGACGTGGCTATACTGTTTTCGCCTTTCTCTCACACAACGGAATCCAGGTAAAAAAAAGTCACAGGTAAAAATGAAGTAGTCACAAGTAAAAAAAAAGCACAGAAAAAAAAAAAAATCAATCTTTCCTAGATAGTGACTCCCAAAGGTTTTAACCCGGTATGTATCCACCTTTGCGGCGTGTTAGTACAAGCCCGTTGGGGATTACCGTAAACACATAAACAAAATGTCCCCCAAGAAATGTTAGTCCTAGATTACGACCCCCTTAAACCCTTGGGGGTCACTTTCTAGGAGAGATCTAAAATGTTTTCTGTTTTATTACTTCAGTCACTTTAATTGGCACCATAAATTAATGTGCCTTTTTGCCTGTGACTTTTTTTCTTGACCAAAATTGTGGCTTTATTTCTGTGACTTTTTTTCCCTGCGACTTTATTACCGGCCACCCACAACGTTCCTTTCTTGCTATGTTTGGATGACCCCTTTGGTTTAGTCATTCCTTTGACAGGAGGCAGTTCTTGTCACAGTCGAATCACTTTCCTCGCCATAATGATGTTGGTGTCTTTAAGAGCAATACCAAATCGAGGAAAGTAATCCATGAGGTGATAACATATGCACTGTTGATTAAATACCGTTTTCGATGCTAATTGATCTAGGAATCTATGTAGTTCCTGCCTTCATTTACGTCAGGAATGTATGTATCACTGGTGTCATGTGTAGATTTGTGGTTGTCACAGACTTCAGAGGATAAATTGTAAATCTTGTGCAGCCATTTACTGTGTGTGACACTTACATCGCTTAACGTTACTGCCATTACATATTGAGGAGGACAGTTCCACACCTATTATTATTAATATTTTTTTTTTATATTAGTTCACCGTTTCATTAAAAGAGTTCCTGTATAAATCACGTAGCAAATTAATAATAAAATGTATTTATTCGGAAACGACTCAAAGCCAGATAAATTGAAGCATCAGTGTCGCTCAAAAGTCAGTGCAACGAAGTAAATTAATGTATTGTATCATTTCGTTAATTACACGTCAAATGCATAATCATCCATTATATATATATATATATATATATATATATATATATATATATATATATATATATGTGTGTGTGTGTGTGTGTGTGTGTGCGTGTGTGTGTGTGTATGTATACACACACACATATATACGCGCAATGCAAAATAAAGAAATATTCATGAAATTGCAATTAATATGACAGAGGACAGAAGGGAAAATTACTATACAAATCAATTCTTGGTCCAACTCCCATGTTTATTAATTACATTCTGAAGCCTTTTGGCCACAGATGCAACATGGTTGTTAACAATAACAGGCCTCCTTCGCAGAAATTCCCACTCCGTTTCAGCATGTTGCATAAAGAACTTCAGCACAATATATTGATAAGGGGATGGACTTCTGTGGACGAGTTATCTTTCCTGTACCTTGGATGCATCCAAGGAGACCAGTATTACGTATTAGATGATTATCATTGTGCGTTTATCTTCACTATGACTAAAATCTGGTAAATTTGGTATTCAAATGTTATTACTTGTACAATTTCATTAACCACTGATTGCGTTAGCATAGCAGAATTTATGTGGCCCGCGCTCTGATGCTGCACCTTGCTCGGGCCACATAGTACGAATTATTGTAATGTTCTTAAACCCCCTACATGATAAGCATGATTATGAGTGTGCTTTCTGCGCTAACGCAATCAGTATTAAATGAAACTATGTACAAGTAATAACGTATGAATATCAAATTTACAAGATTTTAGTCGTAGTGAAGATAAAAGAACAATAATAACCATATAACACGTGATACTGCTGTCCTTGGATGTATCCAAGCTACAGAAAAGATAACTCGATCAAAACTCGATCAGATCTCGAGAAATAAATGTGTACAGCATTGGCATACTCCGGCGAAAAGGTTACGGTTCCCTGGCTTAAGTTAACTGACTTCCTAGCATTGTGACATGATGGCAAAGTTCAACGTCAGGGGAAATTTCTCGGAAACCAAGTCATTTGTATTGTGTGAACCGGAGCCTCTAAATCAGGGGTGTGCAACCTATTTTCCCAAAGGGCCACGAGTCACGACTCTGTTGGTATGGAGGGCCACCTAACCTTACTATTTCATGTTATTTACCACGATCGAAGACATATTATGTGAGATTATACTGGTAAAGATAGATGATTAGTTTGTTACTGATTTTATTTAAATTAGGATCACAAAAATAAGATTTGTTCAAAACAAAAGTATTTTCCTTACTATAGATGAGCAAATGAAAGGCTACCGTACCTTATTATTATAATGTACAAACATAAATAATTACTTATTATTGGTTAACTGGGATCATTAACATAAGAGTTATCCGGGTTTCCTCTGAAATCTTGCGTTTTTTACTTGTAGAAGCCATTATTAGTACAATAAAATCTTTCCTGCTGAGGGCCGCACTATAGCTTATTTATTTTTAGGAGAAAGGGCCCCAATGAAAACCTTTGAGGGCCGCATGCGGCCCTTGGGCCGCAGGTTGCACAGGGCTGCTCTAAATGAACAGCTTTGGTTCAGGCAAGGAAATTTGGTCGACGAATATATCTCATGTAATTGATTTTTGTAATTCTAAATCTTTCTCTGAATTTCATGTACTGTACATATCTGAGAGCACAAACAGAAGAAAAAAAGACCCCTTGGCAGCGAAAATTACTTTTGACTAAGTGGCAATAATCAAAAGATATTGGTTAATACAACGCTTAATGTTGTTATGAAGATACGCTTCAAAACTCATTTAAACTGATAAACTACAACTGGAATTGTGAACATAAGTTTAGAAAAACAATAAGTTACCGTTTCGATCTTATTATCAAAAATACTCGCGTAAAAACATTTTTCTCTGCGTTCAGTGTCTCGTTCAGCATTAAATAACTTTTATACATCCCCGAGGCCTGCGAAATACTTAATTAGCCTTCATAATTAATTACAGGAAGCGACTGGACAAAATCAGTTAGCCGAAAGTAGTCCCTGGAAGCTAGTCAAATAAGTATTTTAATAGCCACCTTTTCGTTTTAATATGAATAATTTCACAGCCGCAAGATAAAAGATACCAAGCACAATATATAACATGTGAAAAATGGGCCTCAATTTCTTCGGCGTAATCGAGTTTTCTGTACAGCGTATAATCAAGGCCACGGAACACAGATCTGTTTTTCGGTGGTCTCGGTATAATGCTATATGAGCCCCGCCCCATGAAACTTTAATCACTGCCTGGTGGTGGCCTGTTCTATATCATTGCCAGACGCACGATTATGGCTAACTTTAACCTTAAATAAAATCAAAACTACTGAGGCTAGAGGGCTGCAATTTTGTATGCTTGATGATTGGAGGGTGGATGATCAACATACCATTTGCAGCCCTCTAGCCTCAGTAGCTTTTAAGATCTGAGGGCGGACAGAAAAAGTGCGGACGGACAGACAAAGCCATCTCAATTGTTTTCTTTTACAGAAAATTAAAACTATGTGAAGTTAACTTATAAATATTATTTCAATTTGTTTTACTTTCTAAAATTTTGTATTATTGGAGGTATTAACATTACTAGCATTGGTAATGTCATTTGCATCGTTGTGAAGAGACAGAAATATTACAGCGAAAACGATTTTTTTTAGACTCAATTATACTAATGTTTCACTGGAATGGAAGAAGGAAGAACATAATTTTTTCGCATAATATTTCTGTCACTTCACAAAGATGCAAATGATTGGTAATGCTAGTAATGGGAATACCCCCAATATTGTTTTCACAATAATATAATTTTACTTTGGAAAACTTAAATAACTTCCGCACCGTCACCTCGATACCGAAGTCTTGACAACGAGAAAATTGTGAATAATTACGTGGCAAAATATGTCTAGATTATCAGAAGAAAGAATTGAGGTAATAAAATATATTTTAAATGACGTAATTTACATTTCATTTAAGACAGAAACTAGTCGGGGAGTATTCCTCAATAATGTGATCATATATTCCTCATTCTCGATGTTTAGAAGCCTCTCTTTTATCTTCGCACTTTTAAAATCAAACAGATAAAAGCTTTCTCTTTCGCTTAAACCATCGGTTTTATATAGAGGTTCAAATGAAAGTGTATTTCCAGCTTCACTTTGAATGCAGCATAAAAGAACTTACCTTTTAGTTTTCTGTAAAAGAAAACTATTGTGACGGCTTTGTCTGTCCGTCCGCACTTTTTCTGTCCACCCTCAGATCTTAAAACTACTGAGGGTAGAGGGCTGCAAATTGGTGTGTTGATCACCACCCTCCAATCATCAAACATACCAAATTGCAACCCTCTAGCCTCAGTAGTTTTTATTTTATTTAAGGTTAAAGTTAGCCATGATAGTGCGTCTGGCAATGCTATAGGACAGGTCACTTCCGGGCCGTGGTTAAAGTTTCACTGGGCCCCGGCTCATACAGCATTATACGCTGTACAGAAAACTCGATTGCGCAAAAGAAACTTCCGAGCATTTTTTTACCTGTTTCTTTTCCACTTTAATCTGTTTTACAGCATTTGTGTCCAGCGTATTCTTTGTCGCTGAATTCTCTTTCATCCAGGAACATGATTATGAATTAGAAGAAGGTAGAAGAGAGGCTCTATGTGGAATGGAAATGAATATGGAAATGCGCGACTTTATCATCATTTTCTTGTCCCATGGACTGAGGTTTCCTTTCTAACACTAAGTATATTTTTATCATAATCGCTGTGTTTATAAAGCCCTGTGAAACCAAGAATTTATGCATGATATCATTTCTGGTAAGCATCCCACTTTTATCTCATGACAGTTTCACGTCAATGTATTCATAAGATACTCTTCTTTATTGAACAAACCTTCTTATGCTGTCGTATCTGTATTATTCTATGAGTACAAAACTAATGCTGGTATCAATTTCAGTTATATATCTATATAAATTTGTCTTCTACAGACCAGAAACTTGATTTATCCAAAAGGTAAGGATGACATATACAACAACCGATGAAGATGCAAAGTAACATGGCCTGATGACTATAATCATCCGCCTAATTTTTCAGTGGCTTACTAAAGAAATCCTTCAAAATATTGTTGTCTGCTAGGAAACCGCATTGGCTATCTGTGTAAGAACATTTATGTTGTTTTGCGATGTTCGTAATTCGCACGAATGTATGGTATGGGCAATCCTGCTTAATTTAGATACAAACAGATTCTGAACAATTTTTGTTTTGTATAAATGTTTTATATCCTATCATACAGCCTATGGTTGAACATAAGCAAGTTGCCCTTTTTCTCTTTATGTGCATCTCTACAGTATTAACCGACTAAACAATGGTTTTAATGCTATTGATGAAAAATGTGACATTTGACGTACGCAGATGCAGACTTTTATAACAACAGTTCATTAACAGTTAAGTGAAACAGCATCTCAACGCTTCTGAATCGTGCATTTACATTGCCTCCAACTTCCAAAACTGCCACAAATCAATTTCGACATGATTTTAAGTACAAATATAGCATTTCATTGAAATGCATTTTCTGCTACTAAGTGAGATTGACTAAAATATGTTTAAGATGCTGCGTTTATTGTTTCGTCACAAAGATAACCAAACTGCTATGACGCGAGCTTCTATACTCAATTGTTTTACTCGGCCAAAATGTAAAATGAGGAGCTTTGTCGGGGCCACTAAAATACATTCATATCTTGTAATTAGTCTTCATGCAGAATGCTTAAAAATTCAGAGGACTTTTATTTTCAAAAGCACCATAAGAAATGTGAAGCTCTTTCCTTTACGATGATTCAGACATTGGAGACCAAGCCCCCAGCGAATAGCATCCCCATTCGGGAATCATGAACAATTAAACGTTATGTTTCATTCACTAAGGATTCCGGCCTCTTCGCCTGCTTTGTATGCGGTTGAGGCCGTTGGTATCCGTCACTGGAATGAGCATATTGCTCAACTTTAATTCACACACTTAGGGACAGATTTAATCTATTCAAAGTCTCTAGTATTCCAATTCTTTACATTTCACTATTTATTAAATGTTCTTTTTCCGAACATTTACTTGATGCATATGTCTGAGACAGTTGTCTAATCGCAGGTATTATACCTTTTAACTGCCCATATGTTAAAACTTCAGGTGTCTAGAAATGTTGGATAATATTCCAACACATTGGCCTTTTTCAATTATTCCCACTACAACATCATATTTTCAGGATGCACACGCGCACACACACACACACACAAACACACACATATATAAATATATATATATATATATATATATATATATATATATATATATATATATATATATATATATATATATATATATATATATATATATATATATATATATATATATATATATATATATATATATATATATATATATACTTGAACTAATGGACACATCAGCAATTGTTCCCCAGAAATAGAATTCTAAATCATATCGGGATCCAACCCCAGTCTCTCAAATGATAGGCCAGGTTACTGTAATTGACCCACACGGGTCATAAAAGAAGCTGGAACCTAAGTACTTCGTTACCTAAGGTTTCTCTTGGGCACAGTTTCCTCATAACATACCAGCAAATTTTACCTGACCCAACAGTGAGTCAATTAATAGCATTTCAATCAAATTTCCCTTCATTGTGAATATGATGGAATTAATGAACACATGAGCACATGTTTCACAGGAATAAATTTGTGACTCAGTATCTCAAAGTTAAGGGACTGGGGTTCGATCCCGATGTAAATCTCACATTTCACATTTTCCTTTGGGTTCACTTTAACTTTGAATATCCGTCTCTAATCATCAATGTATCATTTCTGTAATATATCTGAGCCACTGACAAAATTATGTAACATTTGGAGATTATGGGACCCACGATTAAAGGAAGAGCAAAAAAAGTGTTGGAAGTATGTGCTGGAGAGAGACTTGATTGGAAGCAGTTAAATATCCTGGATGGGGATCATTATTTGCTATGAAATGGTAAATGTCCCTATGAAGAGAAGTGTTTTATGTGCTGTTGATGTGCATATTGTCTGTAAGAATTTTCTGAACACAGGGTCCTCCCTGATTCAGCAAAGGACGATGTGTGATGATTAGTAATGTACTTTATGACTTTCCACCAATTGCCTGTTTATGTCCCACTTATGCCATATGAATCCCATGTCATGAGGGAAATCATTTCTCATTTAAGGTAGCTCGGACAATGCTGCAAAACTAATAGCCATTCTCATTTCAGAACTTTAGGACTCAAACATGTGAGCTCACTCTGTTTCAGTACTTTTCTTTCATCTCTGCTCTAACTCTCTAAGCAAATATGCGCGCATGCATATCCTTTAGTTTTTCTACTGCCTGCTAATATTTTTGACTTTGAATACCAGAGGCAAATTTCTTCATACTTCATTCAGCAATATTTATTTGGTACCATATTTCATTAATTATTTTGCGTGTACGAAAACGAGAAAAAAATCATGATGAAATAAGAGAAAAAAGATAAGAAAGATTTGAAACACAAGGCAATCGGATTGCACTGAAAACTTGCAACAGATTGGATAGTATTTTCCGTCCAGTATTGTTGCATGTAATAGTCGAGGTCTGGAAATACCGAGTATGATCTTTATTTCATCACAGGAGCTTTGGAGGCGCTGGCTATTTACTCTTCTTGATTACTGCGTGTTCTGGCAATCATGAGGCTCTCGTCGCCTCAAGATAAAGCATTTCATTTACTGCGCGATCCTAGAATGAAAGCTCACTGTTGTGGAAACCCAAAGAATTGATTTTTTGGAAACCCAAAGAATTAATCGTTTAAGGTAGTATACACTCGTCAAACACTTATACCTGCAAAACTGTCTCGGTTGATAGAAATACTTAACAAGAAATGTATTTTCCTCTTATATTATTCAAATTCAATTATTGAGAAACAAGGAAACATGATGAGAACTCTTTTCTTTTGGTTTAGTGTTCCTGTTATTTATTGAAATTACTTTTCTTATTTTTATAATATTTGTTGTACGGCAAATCTACATGTAAATTTTAATTTCTTTAATCAAATAAATTAGGAAACAAGTATCAGAAGTAAATTTATTGGAAACATGTTACCTAAACGATGGAGATAGAAAGAGCTTCCAGAGATCGTCAGATCCCATACCAGCAAATACAGATTTTACCATACTGTTCCGACAATTTATGGTGGAATTTCCCTGGTGGTCAAAATCCCATCAAGATATCCAGTACCGCCAATGTTCGGCTGCAACCCTACCCTAAACCTCAGGTGTTTGTTCATGTAGCAGTCATAAATTACCAAAAACTGTTAGTAAATATTTCATTATTATAATACGGTTTTGTCAGAAATATGAATGAACGCGGAAACTGACTTGTCAAATACAGTAATTCTTTGTCCTTAAAAAAGTTACACAGAAAAATGTATATCCATGAATCTGCAGAATAATGATGCTGAAAGTTTTACAAGTATAACGCAGGTAAACAAACCTTTCTCTTCAATAACTTACTTCTACCAGGTTAATATTCATTGTGATTATATTCTAATAATTTCTTAGTAGTAAGCACATGGAAAATTATGAAAATAGGAGAACATGTAAAATCTAAAAATGCAAAAATAAGATTCCCTAATGACTTTGGCGTTAATTAAAACTTATTCTCTCATTTTACATTTGTATTAGCTGTAGTTAGTAAGTAACATGAAGAAGTTAATGCATTCCATCAAAAATGTGAACTGATGTATCGTTATAAAGGAAAAAAAAGTTGTGATTAAAACGGGAAACATGAAATGAGAGACGAGGTGTTCGACGAAAATATATAGCTATCAAGCTATTTATCCAAGTGATACAAACTAGGAAGGCATATTCCTATTTGTCTTTTGAAAATTGTTGGGAAAATGTCAGCTTTTATTTTCACTTTTTTCTAGTTAGCTTTTATTTTCACTTTTTTCTATTCTTTTCTTTGATCGACATTTCTTGTTCTTTGACCTTTACAAATGAATACAGGATGAGGCATTTGATATTCTTACAAGATTCAGTGAGGGACTGAATAAATCAAGTAACGGATTCAATGTAATTTGATCATAAGGGTTTAGTTTCCCTTTAAAACTTTCAGATCCAAATAAAGAAAGAGCAACATCAGCAAAAGCCATGCTGGATAACTGCAACAGGGCAAAATTCATATGCAAGAGATTCTAAGACTCCCGGGCCAGCCTAAAATTTTAAAACAGTAAACTCAACTTAATCTGGCAAACCTAATATAGGAGGGAATGCGGAAGTGCTGGATCCGGATAAGGAAAATAGCCTCCGTTAGTGTAAACAGAAAACAGGAATTCTAGTGGAATGGAGGAGAGACGAGGAAGGAGGAAGTTATCATGTAAGAAAGATATGCAAAAAAGCAACGTAAGGGTAGATACGATAAGAAATAATATGGAGATAATAAAAATTAATGTTCCTTTAGAGTAGTGTAAATATTCCCAATATATATGAAAAGGAAACTGTATAACAAAGAAGACTTTTGGTAGCTTCTATCTAATTCTGTGCCAGCAAAACCACAATAGAAAGTTGAAGGAAATACATAGCATTATTGACAAAAATGCATGAAAGCTGAGCAGTATCGACATTCTGCCAGAGGTCGTTATAGTTTCATGCTAAGGTAGATTTGATTTGGATTTCAAAGAAAAAGATAACACTGCTTTACCTCACAAGTTGTTCCTTGCGAAAATTAACATATATTCCAAACAATTAGTGAACGAAAAGGAAAAGACGAAGAGTCATAGTATTAGAAGAATGAAAAATGGAAAAAAAATTCCATCTGACATAACTATAAAGTGGAAGGCTAAAACTTTGGAAGAACAAGGAAAAACACAGAAATATATAGTTATCTGGTAGAAGGTAAAGATTCAGAGAAAGATGTACATATTTAATAAAAAAAAAAAAACCTTCGAAAGCGAACAGGAGATCCGAAAGAAGTATGAGAAGAAGGTGGAGACGATGGAAGCAAAGGATGTGCAAAATAAACATTGAGGAAACAGGGTGCGCTTATGCTGTACAACCACGTATGTAGCTCATGAACTTATATTCTTTCAGCTTCTACAACTTTTACATCTAAGGGCCTTTGAAAGTTTCTAAAGTAAGAATCTTATCAAAATAGATCAGAAGGCAAGCTACATCTAAATTGAGTATCTACAGAAGATATAAGGTCATAGTCAGCACACAAAGTGAAGATTTTCTTTCCAGTTTTACCCTTTAGAAATGGCATTCGAAATAGAAAATGGGCAGCATAGAAAATGACACCCCAGTTATAAGTAGAACTATTCCACTGGCAAGCAAGAGTA
>JANJGK010001865.1:97500-120000 GCA_039081455.1 Macrobrachium rosenbergii
TTATCCATAAAAAAAGAAAAAAAAATTATGAATGAATTCCGCACAGCTAATGTGGAACCAACGCGCGCGCACACACACACACACACACACACACACACATATATATATATATATATATATTATATATATATATATATATATATATATATATATATATATATATATATATATATATATATATATATATATAGAGAGAGAGAGAGAGAGAGAGAGAGAGAGAGAGAGAGAGAGAGAGAGAGAGAGAGAGAGAGAGAGAGAGTTGTCGCAGGTCGAGGTGTTCTGTAGGCATTACTTCAGGTCTTTGGCAGGGCCCCTTCGACCTCTAGCTGTAACTCCTTTCAATCGTTTTACTGTACCACCGTTCATATTCTTTTTGTTCCATCTTTCTTTCTACCCTGTCCTAACAGTTGTTTCTTAGTGCAACCGAGAGGTTTTCCTCAGTTTTCCTTGCGATACTGAATAACCTCATAGGTCCCAGCGCTTGGTCTTTGGCCTAAATTTTATATATCAATCCATTACATTCGTCTTTATAGCTAAGACGTCTTCAGCGTAGTGGTAGTGATGAAGGCCACTCTAGTGTAGTGCAAATAGCTGGAACAACAAGTTCTGACCACTAACTTTATTGCAGCACATTCTAGAAGTAATCATCTGTTTTAAAAAGTAAATTGTAAGAGCTCGTAACGCTCAACTTTATGATATATTTTCTGTTTCAGTTTTTAGTTTTTGTGCAAAAGCCAATCAGCAAGTTTTACTTTATCGTTGTCTTCCAGGTTTCCTATTTTAATCGACTTCCGGTCATTTCATTTCGGTGTCAAAGGAACGACTTACTGATGCACAGGTTTCATCGCTGCTTTTTACTTATTTACATTTATGTCAAATTGAACTAAAGTGATACATTTTTGCTTCCCGATCGCCTACTTTGGTTTGTTCTTTCTGTTGATGTGTTCCTCCTGCCTTACTTACTCGTCTTCCTTTTAGTTTTCTGTAAAAGAAAACTATTGAGATGGCTATTTGTCTGTCCGCCCGCACTTTTCTCTCCGCCCTCAGACCTTAAAAACTACCGAGGCTAGAGGGCTGTAAATTGGTTTGTTGATCATCCACCCTCCAATCATCAAACATACCAAACTGCAGCCCTCTAACCTCAGTAGTTTTTATTTTATTTAAGGCTAAAGTTAGTCATGATCGTGCGTCTGGCACCTCTATAGGTGCCAATAACACAAGCCCGTGGCTGAGAGTTTCATACGTGTACAGAAATCTTGATTGCTCCGTGGAAACTTCGACGCAGTTTTTACTTGTTTTGTATCAAGATGTCTTGCAGCTTGGCTTTTCTAGTCCTCAGAGGTCTTCCCGCAGTCGCCACTGATTTGCTCTTGCTTCTACGAGATAATAAACAGAGGATTTTATTCTTGGTGCCTACATCCCTAGTCGAGGACATTGGTCCTTACAATTAACTTGCCCCTTGATCGTAATGAGCGCCTAGGAAAACAAAGAAATTTAGTTCAATGAATTAGCTAAAGCTATTCAGAATTAAATAACATCTAGGCACTGGCTCTTTTTCGGGTATTTCTAAATATATGCCGGTTTGTCAGCGATTTGCTATAGAATTCAGAAGCTTCACATAAATACATACATACTTAGGTTCCAACTTCTTTTATGACCTTGATAGATCACTTGGTGTTGTTCTGATATGTCTCATGGGGGATCGGGGTTCGTTCCCAGTGTGAGTCAGAAATATGTATGCACACACTCACACACACACACACACACACACACACACACACACACACACACACACACACACATATATATATATATATATATATATATATATATATATATATATATATATATATATATATATATATATATATATATATATATATATATATATATACGAGTATATATATGTAGAATGTACTAGTCACTTTTACCAGACACATATGTAACTCTAATAGCCACAATGCCTTCTTAACTTCTCGAATTCTTCTCGCTTTTTTGGATGTGCTTGTAACTACGAAGCCGTACATCCAGACGCAAGAAATTGAAGACTGTGATTGCCGGTCGCGGGACGCGAACCCGCGTCGCCTTAACCACAAGGGGGTCACGTTGCTGACCTGGCCTTCAATTTCTTGCGTCTGGATGTACGGCTTCGTAGTTACAAGCAAGATCTAGAGAAACAGGTCTCGTACTCCCATGTGCTGACGTCACGGTTCCCGGTCCCGCGCGCTCTCTCACGATTCACGCGAATGTCAAGTAGTGGACGCCAAGATCTTGATGGACGCGGAGCAAATATTTTCCTGTGTCAATAGTGACGTAATGCCGGATAACTGTGCTGTTTACGGCTGCAATAACCGCTACAGCAACACAAGAGGGAAGGGGATTGGCTTTTTCAGTTTCCCGAACGATAAAGTAACAAGGGTAAAATGGATAATCGCATGCGAGCGCGCTGACCCGATTAACACCAAATATGCCCTCATTTGCTCATCGCATTTTAAAGATGATGATTTCAAAGACGAACTGAAATCCCGTCTTCTTAATGTTCCGAAAAAACAGTTGAAGAATGATGCTGTGCCTTCAGTTTGTCTGCATAAAGGTACTGTATGATAGCTACCATGCATTGCATTGCCAATGACACTATGTTGGTAAGATTGGAGTAGCCCAATTTTGGTAGACATTTTCCTGATACTTTGCACCAGTGTCAGTATCTTTTTAGGTTTACCAGGAAACATTTTATTTAAAACAAGGATTATCAATATTTCGAAATGTTTACCTGCAATTGCAGAAAAGTAGAGTCCCCTTACAATTGTCTGAAATAAATATTCAGTTAGGCCTACGTCTAAGAAGCAACTTGTAGATGATTTCATAATCTATTAACCATGAGTTGGCAAAATATTATAATTCCTTGTTTAACACTTGTGACAGTTTTTTTTTTTTTTCAATGAAACAGGTAATGTCTGTGCATATTGTCTGAAATAAATATCCAGTTAGGCCTACGCCTGGAAAGCAACTTGTAGATGATTTCATAATCTATTAACCATGAGTTGGCAAAATATTATAATTCTTTGTTTAACACTTGTGACAGTTTTTTAAAATGAAACGGGTAATGTCTGTGCATATTGTCTGAAATAAATATCCAGTTAGGCCTACGCCTGGAAAGCAACCTGGGTATATATATAAACAACACCCACACATGCATAGGTAAATGAACTGGTTTTCTAGACAGGACACTTAATAACACAAGGTTTACTGATATTTCAGGCATAACAGCAGCAAGTTCTGGAAGAGAAGATAGGGCAACTAAGCGTAGCAGAAAGAGGGAAATAGGCGAGCTGCTTTGTGATGGAAATGAAACCTTAGCAGGTGGAGACAGACAGCTGGGCTTCAGTTTCAGGAGATAATGATAACTCCGAAAATGGAGAACTTTCACAACAGGAACTGAAACAACGGATACAAACTTTAGAAAGAGAGAATAAGCAATTGAGAGAAGCAATGAATTCTGATATGATTATATGATTAAGGAGCTAGAGCGTATCTTAATGCCTATGTTTAGTAAAACACAAATTCAAGCTTTGGTTAGCCAAAAGAGAGTCTTATGGACAGATGATGACATATCCAAAGCACTTACCTTGCGAAGTTTAAGCCCTAGGTGTTATAAGCACCTAAGGTCTGTGGTAGGTATTCCGTTACCCAGTGAAAGTTGTATGCATAAAAGAGCAAAACATTTTCCATGTGAACCAGGTACACTGAATTCTGTTCTATCTTTAATGAGTTCGAAGTCAGAAACAATGACCCCCTTGGAAAAACTTGCTGTCCTTTCCCTAGATGAAATGAGTATTTCTCGTGAGTGGGTATATGACAAAAGAAATGATGTGCTGTACAAGCCACATGATAAGGTTCTAGTAATTATGTTAAGAGGTTTAGTCGCAAAATGGAAACAGCCAGTGTACTATAATTTTGACGAGTCCAATGTTCAGAATATATTGCTTGACCTGATAACAAGTATTGAGAGGGTAGGGTTTAGTGTTGTGGCTGTTGTCCATGACTTAGGGCCAATCAACTTAAGAATATGGAAAAAATTGGGATAAATCCCTTGCAGGAAAAAGTTTCTTTTAAAAACCCTTGTGCAAACAGAGATATAATTCATTTTTGCTGATCCACCACACCTGATAAAGTTGATACGAAATAATTTGTTGGATTATGGGTTCTGCACGAAAGAAGGTGAAGTTATTTCAGCAGAAACTGTAAAGGAAATGTTAATCAAAACTGTAAATGAATATACCTTGACCCCAAAACTTAATGAAATGCACCTTAATGTGTCAGGGACACAAAGAATGCGGGTAAAGTATGCAGCTCAGTTACTATCCAAAACTTGTGCAAACAGTACACGATTTCTAGGCGAAAAAAAAATTGCTTTTGTCCCAAAATTGGCGGGTGACAGCAAATTTTATAGAGTTAGTAAATGATTGGTTTGATTTAATGAACGCTTGTGAAATGTATGGTGATGAGACGTCTAAAAATGCTTTTGGCGTAGAATTAGACTATCAGAAGGGCATTTTAGATAAGATGGTAGACATGATGAGTACACTGAAAGTAAGAGCCAATTCTAGTCGCATGTTTAATTTCCAAAAAGGTATAATTTTATCTTGTAAATCTTTAATTGGACTGCACACATTGCTAAGATCTGCATACAACTTAGATTACATTATGACCAGACGACTCAACCAAGATTGCGTAGAGCATTTTTTTGGTTCTATTAGACAAATGTATGGCTGCCATGAACACCCAAATGCGTTAAGCTTCAAGTACAGGTTGAGATCATTTTTGCTTGGGAAAGGAACCATGCTGTTTAGTAGTAAGACCAATTCTAGTTCAAAGAATGACGATTCTCTTTGTATTACTGGTGAAACACTGATCAGAGAGAATGATCCTTCAGAAGATGATGGGGATAAAAGAGAGAGAGAGTTAGCACTAGAGCTATGCCTAACGAGTATCTTGTTCAAAGACATTGATATTGAAGTAGAGGACAACATGACTGAGGAATTTGATTATTCTTTTTCTTTTACGACCCAGTTACCTCAGAAAACAGCTGACGTGATAGAGGACGAATCCTTAAAATATATAGGGGGATATATTGTGCGTAAATTTATTTCTAAATATCCTGAAATAGGGGGGACAACCAGTTCTGTAACCACAGAGAAAAACTGGATACAAACAGTTAACAGAGGACATTTATTTGAGCCATCATAAACCTTCATTGAACAATTAAGGCTGATGCATTATGTGTTTAAAGCAGTTCATGGTGAAACACTCAGGGAAGGAAAAGGGTGTATCGATAAACTGGCATCTGAGCTTCAGTTGGCAGTAAAAGATTTACCAAGTGAAATTGTAATTTATTTTGCAAGAATAAGTATTTTTTTCAGAATGAGGTATTTAAATAGAAATATTAAGAGTAGGGCAGATAGTATATCTAGAACTAGAGTAAAGAAAATGAAAAAAATCACGTAAAAAAATTTTTCAAGGTAAAACAAATGCATGAACAGGCAATTTGGTATGTCATGCTATTTTGGAGGTTTATAATTATATCACATGAAGCACCAATTTATTTAGTTGTGTTTATAAAACGAATAATAAAGGACAAAAAAATCATCTTTTCGACTGATATCCTTTTTGTTAAAAAATTCCGAGTATTTTGATCAAAGTCACATAAAAACTTTATGCGCCATTGGTAATGTCAGCGGGAGGGAGAATTGACCGGGAGAGATGACATCATCGCCTAGCGGGAGTACGAGACCTGTTTCTCTAGATCTTGGTTACAAGCACATTCAAAAAAGACCGAAGAATTCGAGAAGTTAAGAGGGCATTGCGGCTATTAGAATTACACACACACACACATACACACACACACCCACACACACCCACACACACACACACACACACACACACACACACATATATATATATATATATATATATATATATATATATATATATATATATATATATATATATATATATATATATATTTCCATATTCCTTGTGTTTTAGATATTTATCTTTATCAACTAAGCTCGACAGCTAGAAAGCAAGAACAACCTACTAGGACAAGTCCAGTAGCCCTATTAAAGTCACTGCATGTGCTGATGAAGAGTCCAGAGCGAAACGTTAAGATAAATACCACCATTAAGTTTTAATATCCCTTGCAATCTTTCTTCCCAACATGGACCATTCAATCATTTCTTTTTAGTTACCCGGGTTTGGAGTATTATAAAGGAATGTAATCCGGGGATTATGCAGCGTTTGTCTTTGAGTATGTTAGACCCCAGTGGACATTCTAACTACCCAATATTGGAAGGAAACAAACATTTGGAAAGAGGCTAGTGTGGGCGTTAACATCTCGGGTATTCATGAAATGATTTCGGAGATTTTTAACACATGAAAGAAGTAGGTTAGATATTCATAAATATAAAAAAAAAGTAAATAACTGAACTGCAGAGGTTATTGATAACTTTTTATTTATAAAGTTCTCGCAGAATAATTAATGTTGTCTAAGATAAGTTAAAATGAACAAAATTTTGCCATAGACAGGATATGGTTTGTCACTGAGTTTTTATGGCCACACTAACATAAATTATAATACGTACATGGCCCCCGGAACTTCGACATTTTTTCCATTCATAATCAGTGTGAAAGCCTCCTGTTTCAGCACATATGGAACTCTTAGTATAATACAGCTTGCGATAATGTGACGGAGTGTTGTGTCAATGCGACAAAGGTAGAAGTCACTTGGATAAGAAACCGTCGAGTGGCCATGAGATACGAAGCTATTTTGTAGATGTCTGAAGGATCATGAATAATAAAGAATCAAGAAAATTGTTTCCAGAGTCATAACGACCAGTATCATGGGTCTAAGCATTTATCTTGTTAGCAAAATATATGAAGTCCTCCTTCTTTTATACCTCAGTGTGTGATGGATGTGGCCATTTGCCTCGTGATCAACCATACTCAGTGAATGTGGTAAGAATTTTGCGCAAGACTTCTGTCGTCGAGTTACAAGAGAGGAAATTTAAACGAATCCCGTCACCTATGCAGCAGCATCCAATCAGAGAGAGAGAGAGAGAGAGAGAGAGAGAGAGAGAGAGAGAGAGAGAGAGAGAGAGAGAGAGAGAGAGAGAGAGAGAGACTGACATTCATCTGAAAATAAACAGCAAAAATCTTTTAACACTGATTAAAACCCTAGGTATTGATCACCTCAATTTTTTTTCTATAGAAAATATTAATTCCGAGAACCCAGCAGTATTTTGTCTGTAACAAATGTTGTTTAATCAACAACCAAACCTCAAAATAATCAGTGAATGAATAAAAGTGTATCTCATATATTTTGTAACATTTAACTCTTTCTAGTATATGCATAAAATACAGCAAATTACAATATATCCAGAACACAGTTTATCATTTAACTTTGTAGTTACAAACGCCATTATGCTCCAGTACAATGTGATCGCAATTTAACCTTTTGAAACAAATATTTTGATATTTTTCATTTTTTTTCCTACTTTCATTCCAGTCACAATGTAAATACCATAACGGTTGACTAATATTCACATACCTGCATTTGCGAAGCTAAATATATACCCTATGAAAATGTCAGTACATTTAATTTTTCTCCTACTTGTGTTCCTTTAACATCCAGCTTTCCACATGAAGGGAAACTATAAACAATTGTTCAATGGCTTTCTTTCTGTTGTTGATAATGTTTTTACTGTTGCTAATTTCGTTGATAGTGACGTTAGCATTGTTGACGTATGGTTAGGAATAAGAGAAATATTATCAATAATGGAATTAACAGCAGACTAACATAAGCGATTGCCACCTATTCTCCACCACCCTTAATCCAGAGTTTCACCCCTGGATAACGTTTAGGAATTTTGCTAATGAATTTTTCTGATATGATTGAAACTGTCAACCCTCTATCACCAGAATTTACTGAGAAAACTTATAAACGATATTCTAAGCGGTGAAATACCTTAAATAGTATGGCAACAGTTAACACTGCTCCATTTTAAAGTAGCATTTTTTTTTTTTTACCGAGTAGGGTGTTTCTTCTCACTATGTTTTCGTTAAAACTATTTTTCCATAGGGTGTTGATAATTCTAATTCTAATTACCTATTGTTACTGCTGCACGTATTGCTGAGAAATATCTGTGCGTACTGTGAGAATTCTCATGTCAGTTATCCATATATAAAGTTTCGAAGTGAAAATTATATATTTTATTTGGCCAAATTCTTACTAACATCCATTCTTTTATTTGAGTGAAATCTGCTCAACAAATGATTAAGGCAGAGCAACAACATGATGGCTATCAGTGCAATCAGCATGGCGCCTTATGAGAGAATAAGTTACAAAGCTTCCATATTGAGTCAAGAAAAAATCTGTTAAAGCAAAGCCGGTCAATTGATATTCTAACATTTAATTTAAATTCACGTTTAAAAAGTTCGTCATGTTGTTCCCTTTTTGAAGGCTAAAATAACAGGGTGAATGAAGGCAAATAAAAAAAAGAGAGAATAAAATCATTTAATGAAAATACTGAAGGCTGACGAAAGTTGTGAAAATAAGGACCACGTATCACTCTGAATCCTATCAGCTTTACTAACGATGCCAGCTAATTTGTGCAACCGGATTTAGAAAGCTACGATCTATCAGGAATTCAGCTTATCTAAGATGTCCCAGCGAAAGTTCTATCATCAGAAGCCTTCGTTAACTCGGGTATTGAATTTTCCTTTATACGTCTGCGGCGTTCCCAGTCTCGCTCGCTTCCTTTTCATCATCCTAATCTCTCTCTCTAATAATCTTACGCATCAAAGAGCACGGAGGCTGAGGCTTCAATACCTTTTCCCAAGCGACCTTCCAGAAGACTTCTGGAAGTCAGAGTCAGCAACGCCAGTAAATTGTATGGAACTCTCTCTCTCTCTCTCTCTCTCTCTCTCTCTCTCTCTCTCTCTCTCTCTCTCTCTCTCTCTAAGATTTAGGAGTTATATTGCTAATACGATAAAGTAACAAGAAACAGATAAGAAACAGTAGAGCATGAAAAGGACGAACATCAGCATAAACTATTAATCGTTTCATTTACTTATAAATGCATTTCCTTCTACCTTATTCTTTTTTGCCTCTTTTTGAGTGGTTATATTTTCAGTCCTATTTTTTTCTTTGGAGTCCTTGTATGCAGATTCACAGACTTTGGACCATAGAGGTAGCACTATCATCATATAAATTTCGAGGATATAAATTTTACAAGGTATAAATTTTGTTAGTCTTACACTAAGCACAGGAGGTCTGTGTTGTTACTTCTTATTTGTGGTTGTACATTTCTCTTTGGTATGTTTGGAAGGTAATAAAACACATTCAAACATACCAAAGAGAATTATACTAGAACAAATAAAAAGGAGCAACACACAGACCTACTGTGTTTAGTGCAATAGGCTAACAAAATTTATGCTATGTAAAACTAATATCCTCAACATTTACATGATAATAAGGATGCTCCTTTTACAATCCAAAGTCCATGAAATCGCACACCAAGACTAATATATATAAACAATCAAAAACAGGCAAAGAAGAATATGGTAAAAAGAAATATATTAATTTCTCAACAGATAACAATTGGGTAAACAAAGTAAATTTCATCTACATTTCACTGTATATTTTCATTAAGAATATATATTCTTCATTCTTTTCTATTTATAAGGGTGTTAAACATCAGATTTTGATAAGAAAATAGCTTTGTGAGAATATCTACAGTATAGCAATGCAATAATACTATGTTATATTCAACAATTGCACTTCTTATTCTCCCTATAGCAATGAAAGATTAAAGAAATATTGTTTATGAATCCAAATTCGAAGGTAAACAAGAGCAGAATTTGCCATTGTCCTAAGGACAACAGAAAATAAGACTCCAGTTTACCAGGTGATTCGGTTTCCAAAGTCTTTTCAGTTACGCCACTGTTCTTTGTTCTTATTAGTCAAAATTACTTTTGGTACATCTCAGATTCAGATGTCATTTTAAAACTTTCTTCCTTTTGTTACTCTACATGAATAATAGTCTAGACATTTGTACTCATTCTTTGAAGAAGAATGATCCAAGGAAACAACACATGTGCTCAGTGAAATGGAAGCATAACCGAACAAGTTTTAAAGAAGCAAGGAAACCTAGGGAAAACGAATCACTTCTAGTTGTCACCTGGCCTCTGTCTTCTTGAGATTACCAAGACAGAAAGAATATACCGCCATGACTTGCCATCAGTAATCAGGCCAAACCAGTACTTTGACAGGAATCATTCTTCGAATGGGTAAGTTCAGAGAGAGGCAAGCCATTCTGTCCAAATCCCTGTTGCAGAAACAAATCCACCCACCAAAGATCAATCACTTAGAATTAACCACAGCATTATACTGACATTATACTGTGCTCTGGTGCAAGGAAGGTTCATGAGCACCTTGTCGAATGCGGACGCACAAGTGGTGTCATAACTAGTAACTTCAAATTGAGGACTTAAATTGCAAAGTAAAAGGATTTATGGAATGAAAAGTATATGATATCAAAAGTGTATTGCCCTCTAGAAGGACTCTGTAAGTCATAATTGTAAAAACTCTATTATATTTAATAAAATCGAATATTTTTATTTGTTCTGTTTCTTTAGTTAAAGTTTAGTTTTAAATAGGCAAATCAAACAATGGGCAGGCCGAATACCATTTGTAAATGAAACAGACTGAAACTGAATCCAGAAGTAAGATTATGCATTAGTCTATTACGTTTGATATTGCTACACAAACATGAACCGTAGTTTGAAAATGAAAATTTCTTCAGGCTGCGCCGATCTAAGAATAAAACTTTAAGAAGAGTCAGGTGGCAGGAAACGACACGTTGGTAACCATTGATATCATGAGGGAAATTTACTAGGGTTCCATGAGTATATGAGATAGTTAAAACAATATTACGTCTCCAGTGAATATTTCAAACGTTTTGTAGAATACCTTCATTTTTTTTATTGATCAGCTATGCATTACTTTATAAATATTCAGAGGTATTTTTCATGGATTAGCTAGTCAATCTCAAGATGATATCAATATTTTGTTTTAGCTGGGCATTTTAAACTAATATTCCTATTCGCCTTTTAGGGACCTCAGAAACAGGTAGGCCACGGCCTTAGCTTTCGGCAATAGTAAAATTTCTTTACAACGTCCCATTTGTTAGTACTTGATGTGACATAGGATCTATTAAAATGGGTAAGTCTATATTATGATGATCATTTCCACTACTCATTTATTGGTATTCACAATACCATAACTTTTATTATTCCATATGAAGCTTTAATAAACACGAATTAGAAAATGGTTGGTGTTGTAAAAAAAAATTCTTCAAAGAACTAACATATAATAACGAGATTTCATCAGCTAAAATTTTTTGTCCGTATGGTGAAAGTGAATGAAAGGCACCATTTTCCAGTGAAAAGTAAAATTCACGAGACTTCTAATATGACTCCATGTTGTGTTTACAGCTGCTGTAGATCGTGGTAAGTGATCTACAATTTTTGTTAAGTGAAAGCTGTTAAGAAATAAAAGTTGCAGCATTCTCTTTCTGTCGGGTATAAAATGTTTTAATCATGTGGCTTAATACTAAAGAAAGTAACATGCCTTCCTTAAAAAAAAACAGTAGCAACAAATAATTATTTTCAAAACTTTAAGATTGATTTACCTTATAATATGAAGGCATTAGAAAAAAAGTATTCACTGCTAACATAATAGCAAAATAAACATAACAAAATAAAGAAGCCAGTTTCTAAGTGTACTCGTACCTTCTGTATTTTGCAATGATCAGACTAGACTCCAATATTTTATGGTTGCATTTTCTTTGTGTGATGCACCGTCTGCACCTACGTAGTCTGATTGCAGGTATGGTTCAAGATACTGAACTAATGCATACTGAATAGGAAGGAACCTCCTCTGTGTCTAATTTCCGATTCTGCCTTTTGTTAATCAGTTGCCGCTGTCCGTGAAAAATTTAATTTCCTCTTAAAATTTGATTGCCACTTGTTAAATTACGAAATTTTCTGTCTTACGTCTGTAAGATATTAACGGATTTAAGCTGATGCAACATATGTCATAATCTCATTCACATTAACTAAAGGATTATGAGTTTAGAAATATGTGGATAATTTGGTAGAAATCTCTAGTTTTCATCTTGTTCAGTTTCCATGACTTAGAAACAAAAATCTGAATGTGGATTGCCTTTTGAGAATCAGGAGTATGGTATTTTTTTTTTAAGCTAACATATTCCAAACAGCGATAATTGAAGACCTGCTACCTTTCTCGTTACGTTATAGTAATTTTTCACAGTCAAACCCAGTTAGTATCGCGATTACCTCTTTGCTAGGCATCTAACATTTCTTCAGAGCAACCAGATATTCAGAGCAAACAAATATTCTGAGACCTATCCACAAACGGCTTTCATATTCATTTTCACAATTTTCCAGTACTTTTAAACGTACTTTCCAAAATGTCTTGATGACAGTCTTCGTTCTTGACCAGTGAACCACCAATAACTCCAGTAATATTTATGCGATATAAACGACATAAGTCATAACCTCAAGCGCTCCGCTACTGACCGTCCGCACTTTTTTCTGTTCGCCCTCAGATCTTAAAAACTACTGAGGCTAGAGGGCTGCAAATTAGTATGTTGATCTCCCACCCTCCAATCATCAAACATACCAAATTGCAGCCCTCTAGCATCAGTAGTTTTTATTTTATTTAAGGTTAAAGTTAGCCATGATCGTGCTTTTGGCAACGATATAGGATAGGTCACCACCGAGCCGTGGTTCAAGTTTCATGGGCAGCGGCTCATACAGCATTATACCGAGACTACCGAAAGATAGATCTATTTTTGGTGGCCTTGATTATACGCTGTAGCGGCTGTACAGAAAACTCGATTGACCCGAAGAAACTTTGGCGCAATTTTTACTTGTTCTGTTTAGCACTGGCAGGTTTTATTTTTTTTATTTCTTTTAAACATCCCGAAAAGAATGCAATCTCCTAAGTTTATGTAACCAACTCATAACAAAGCTATTTTATAATGAAACATTCAATGACGTGAATATGCTTTTACGTAAAAACAATTAATGAAAGTCTAACTACGAAAATTGCGTTGGCCGTAGAAAGCATCAAATAGATCTTAGTCGATATTACGAAAACAGTAGGCTAATGGCTATAACTCTATATTGTGGATATAAGGATCTAAAAAAATAACTTGGTAAGCAATAAAAAAAATATGTATAATTAATTAGTGCCGTTAATCGACTTTGGCTACTGTTCAATGATGCTAATTTCGTATCATCATAAGATAGATAATAACAGTAACTGAACGTATATCCATATTCTGCTCATAACCTCTTATAGATATATCAGTTTTTTTCGCATAAACAAATGAATCGAGACTGTGATGTTGCAGCAGATTATATTACACTTCATTCTGAACAAAAAGTTGTCTACAAAATCTTATCTCATTTCATCTTCATTCATTGTAACTGAAGGCAGCTAAGTACGTGACAAATAATCTGATGAATAAATGACTATTGACTGGAATACAGAATTTGTCTGAAAATATTTTACATCCTATTGTTCAGTATCTTGATCCACATATGCTTTCAGACACGTCACCATAGCCTGCATTGTATAGACAGAAGAGAGAGAGAGAGAGACTCATGAAATGATCATATGTCTGTACAAAGTTTACTCCACAAGAAACTCAGAATCCAGACAGGATGTCACGAGAATACAAGTTAGAAATGTTGATTTTTCCCGTTGCACGTGAGAGGAAGAAAGACGAGCGAAAGTCGTTCGTCTTCATAACCGTAATCTTTATCCTCATCGTCATCGGAAACTTTCATAGCAAACTGTCATAAATCCCTTTGTTCTTGTTTCTTCTTCTTTCACAGATGATAAAAACCATAAAAGCTGGAAGTTGCTTTGAGCACTATTTCTCTCGCCGACATTTTTCATGATTTCCGGATGATATTTCATGGAACAACGTCACTTACGTCTGGTCTAAAGTTGTAAGGCCGTTTCTGTCACTCTGGTCTGGGTCAACTCGAGAGTTTCTTTTATAATTTAATTATTATTTTTTGCGAGCGAGTATGAAGGCTTTTGCTTATTTCCTTGACTGCTGCATCTATTTCTGTGAAGCCCGTTCTCATGAGATTACCGTTTCCATCATATCTCATGGAAAAGGGATTATTCGAATGAAATGGTACCGACTAAGTCGCTGATGGAAGTTGGGTAAAATTCACTGGTATGTTGGGCTTCAGAAACCTGCCTAGGAAAAACCTCATGTACGGTGTACTTTGGTTCCAATTTCTTTCATGTCTTTGATAGTTAATTCGGTACCGCCATGGCTTGTCATTCGGGGGACCGAGGTTTGTTCCCGGAGTGAGTCAGAAATTTATATATATATATATATATATATATATATATATATATATATATATATATATATATATATATATATATATATATATATATATATATATATATATATATATATATATATATATATATATATATATATATATATATATATATATATATATATATATATATATATATATATATATATATATATAACTGTGCAGATACACATGATTCCTTTCGCTTCCATGAAAAACTTTCCTCTAATTTGTCTTGATAACTTTTCTAATGAGCAAAGCCACTACCGAGAGCAAAGCTAGTATTTAACCGTTAGCTCTAGTTAGTCAAAGAAATCAGCAGAGATTTATTTGATCTAACAGAGCGATGAGTGATTCTTTTAATTACGGAAAGTAAATTTACCTTAACAAAGCATTTACGCGAAAAATTTATATATATTGTCATTTGCATTCAGGTGACATCGTTTGACATATTCATCTGAAAATCTGCTTCAGGTAAATTTTTCTGTTATGATTCAGTCTATGATATGTTCAGTGTATGAAGGTTATAAATTTACTTGTAAAAATATTCGCCTACACTCTTTCCAAAATGTATTTTTCTTCTCGTTATGCACGTCCTAAATCTTTTTATGCATTGATAATTTACTCTTTAAAAAATGAATATCCCACTTTTACAAAAGTGGAAATTCCATCATATGAAAATCTATTTGAAGCAACAGAATATGATAAATAAGCTTTCTGAAAGATCCTTTTAACTTTGACATGCACCGAATATAATAAATATATCATCTAGTGGGAAATATTTCTTAATAACGCCTCGCTTAATCAACGCGTGGTGTAGAGCATTGTTTGGGCAGATAAACAAATCACAACAAACCATGTAAAAGAACACTGCGAAAATTTAGTGTTCTATGAAAAGTTGCAAGTCAGTAGGTGAGTACGATGATTTATGTGACTGCTGGAAACTTTTCAAAAAGGGTACTGGTGATTTTTGTTGTCAAAGTTGCAGAAGTATCATCTAGAGAACATAAGTATTCAGTTTGTATTATAATCATGTGCAGTCCTTAAAGTAAAATGTTAAATTTGTCTGTATGATATTTTTGAATTTCGTGATTATACTTGAAAACAGCGTTATGAAGGAGAAACCTCTAACGACCATAGTATATTAGGAATCCACATTGATGAAATAAAAACCTAATGTAAATGTAACCAAGAAATGAAGTACAGTCAGGTGATCTAAATCTATTTGAATAACTGCGCGTTTTATACATTATCAGCTTACTAAAAACCATTTTTCTAAAACAGATGAATCGATGGCCCCAACAAACGTTCTGAAATATTTCAAAATCATTCAAACACACTGATGTTAGTAAAAGCTGTCGTAACACAGTGAAAAAGTAAAGTGGGTGGCCCTATTTATTTTCTTTATAAAAAAAATATTTATTGCGGATATAATAAACTGGGAGAATAAGGGGGAACTCAAGGCTTGATGGATTTTTACAATTAGCTTTTCAATAAACCCATTCAATTACTAATTTTCATAGACATGGAAGTAGCAAATCTTCGACGTTCATATTTTTTTAATAACCGATTTATGAAATTTAGACTCGCAAGAAAAGCACTGGGCGCTTTCAACCATTCAGAGCTTCAGTGAGTGAAAAGATGGACTTGTGTGGCTGGATAAAAAGATGACAGATTCCAAAAACAAATGAGATGATATTCAATGATTCTGAAGGTATAACAGGGAGAAAACGCCACATGTGCACTAAGAACTAATAGTTACAAGGATTGGGCAGCGAGATAAAGAAAGGAATAGGGAATGGAGATAACTTGAAAGGCCAAAAATTTGGCATAGCTAAGGGCTTATGGGAAAGTGCAAAAACCCTTCCATAATGCCTACAGTGTACCACTTGTGGTATTTTGCTATGCACACTTTATAAGTTTATATTTAAAAGTTTTAATCATTTTCATTTCTGTCATAACTTTATAAAAAAAGACATTATCATATAAACGGGAGATACTTATTGTTAAGTTAAGCGTAGGCACAAGGAATTCCTAATAGAGAGAGAGAGAGAGAGAGAGAGAGAGAGAGAGAGAGAGAGAGAGAGAGAGAGAGAGAGAGAGAGAGAGAGAGAGAGAGAGAGAGTAGTTTTTTCGTTGTGTTTGATAAAATTCCTATCAGTACTTTAATGTCTGCACTTCCAGCATAATTTCCATTGGTGGACACTAGATTACATAAGATATATGATTAGATCATGTAGTCAGCAGTTCGCAAAAAAAAAAAAAATAAACAAAGAAAGAAAATACATGAATGCTGTTCTAATTTCCAGATATACCACAAAAAAAGAAACGTGAAAAAATAATTTTAATATTACTTTAACATTCCCGACTGGATTATTTTTAAGTTGACGTGTCCCTCCGTTTGAAATATATCTTAAATACTGCACTGTTATTTATAATAAATGTTTTTCGATTATCCACGGGTTATGAACTGAAATCCGAAAGGCTTCCTCTGGAAAATTGTCACGGTTATGTGATAAAAATCACAAATAATTACTTGTTTGAAAAACACCAACCAACTGTCATAGTGGGGGTGGGTTGATGCATGAGCTAAGTGCAAATAACTGCATTTGACAGGACATACGCACAGCACAACTTAGTCGGCATAAACTTATACTTCTCTTGACAGCCGAATGGTAAGAGTACTCGTCTCTGATTCTGTGGTTGCCGAATCCTTGAACTGAGATCTGGCTTGGATTCATGAGTGAAGTAGTCTTTCAGGCATGAAGCTTAATCCTTTAAAACTCACAGTAGGATAGGTAGTCGATCCAGATGACTTTCCCTTTGCATCTTGATTTATATTTAAATGGTCACTGTTATATGACTTTAGGTGTAATTCTGATAACAAACTGACTTTTCAGAAGCGTATACAAAACATTGCTTCCTGTTTCTCAAAACGTTTGTATCATGTGAAAATGTTCTAGAATGTCTGGGGATGAAGCTATCGTATGTAAGTGTTTTAACTCTTAATTCTTCCTTGTTTGTTTAGATTACTGTTCTCCAGTATGGTCATTGGGTATTGACTCTTGTCTCAAACTCTTGGCTAGAGTTATGTCACTAGTCAAGTGTAGTTTTACCAACTCTTTATGTTGTCCTGTGGCACAGGTATAAAGCGAGTTCAATATGTTTATTGCATAAAATACTTAAACGACGCACATCCTCTGCACTCTTATTTGCCTGACATATCTGACTTTCCTCGAAACACTAGGCCAGTTTCAGCTACAAGCGGTAGATCGAGTTTTTAGAATCAGCTTTATTGATACTTACTTTGTTAGTAGATTTATCTTAGCTATAACTAAAATGTGGAAGAATTTATATGGTGTAGTTGTGGAATCTGATCTCCAAATCTTTAAGCGAGGAACAAATTCATTCCTGATCTCTGATGTCTGCTGCTGGTTTTCAGGAGTAACGGTTTTATTTTTATTTTTTTCATATTTATTTTGATTATTTCTTTTTTTATAACTAGTCTCACTCTCTCTCTCTTTCTCTCGCTCTCTCTCTCTCTCTCTCTCTCTCTCTCTCTATGCAAGCTGATTTCCCATTGAACCCCTCTTAGGTTTGCATCCTGTTGACCCCTGTCCAAAAAGGTTTTCAGCTAAAGATTTAAAGAAAGAAAGATGAAAAATATCACGGAAATGAGATAAAGTTTGCTGAATAGCTGCGTGAAGCAATTGTACCAGTCGGCTGTCATAATGCTGGTGGGCTGACTCCCGCATTAGACGTATTTAAATACGGCAGTCAGTATCAACTTACACCTCTGATTGACAGCCGAATAGTATGAGAACTCGTTCACCGAAGTCGGAGGTAGCATCTGTCGAGGTGACAAAACTCACATTAAATAAAATTCCCCTCCAGTATTATTTCCGTAGTAGAACGAATTGGATATTAAACGACATTTGTATCTTAATGTTTGGGAGCATAAAGATTTCACGGTCATTTCATAAAAAAAATCATAAATAATTACAGGTTTTAAACCTACCAATCTGCTCTCATTGTGGGGTTGGGTTGATGCCAATTGTAAGTACAAACCCCCACATTCGACTAGCACATGTACACAGAGTCGGCATCAACTTACACCTCTCTGGCAGCCAAACGGTAAGAGTACTTGTCCCTGAAGTCGGAGGTGGCTGCAATCGGTGAAGCAAAGTCGCAAATAACGAACTGCTATTAATTGGTTAATTGGTTATTAAACGATATTTGTAGCATAATTTTTGCGTTTATATATATATATATATATATATATATATATATATATATATATATATATATATATACATATATACACACACACACACACACACGCATCCACACACACACACACACACACGCATATATATATATATATATATATATATATATATATATATATATATATATATATATATATATATATATATATATGTATGTATATATATATTGATTACTTGTTTTGCATTTCTCTCTCTCGCTCATTCAACCCTGTTCTCTCCCAGATACAGAGGAAATTCTGTATTCTTTATATCGGAGCAAATCACAGTTCGGTGCCAATCGTAGAATCTTTTAGGAATAATTCATGCGTAACATGAAACTGAACCAGTGCGAACTCTCGAAAGGAAATTCAATTTTAGCTGAAAAGAAGCAGAGTAAGAATTTTCTCTCTTTTAAGATCTGATGCAGACAATATTCCCAGTTTCCACGAAAGACTAGGCACAGCATGAAGGCAGCAAATGATCAAATCAGGATACCCTTTTAGAAGAATATAATCTTTGTTTTCAGCAAGGTTAATGGGTATTGTCCTGATACTTTGCTTACAAAATTTTTCTTAAAACAACTTCTCCCTTTCCAGTTGTATCGGTATTTTATCCATACGATAACAAAGTGGTTACCCGTTAATTTTACAACTGAAGTTATCTAGCTAAGAAGTTACAGTTTTTTTTGGGGGTGGGGGTCTAAACCGCAAGGGTTATGTAAACCTCAACAATAATTTTTGCGTCTACAAACTGAAGATTCCAATTTGACCAGGACAGCAAAAGTTAAAAGTTAATCTTTATTTATCTCTTATATTGTGTGGACTACAATCATGGAATCTTAAAACTTCTTGCAAACTGAAGCGAATAATGTTGAATAAGATTAAATATCAATGGTGGATCTATGAAGTAGAGCAAAATTCCTATGAGCATGATGAGAGAGAGAGAGAGAGAGAGAGAGAAAGAGAGAGAGCTAAGGCAAACAGCCCCTAAAATTCAAAATGCTTCAATATTTATTTTTCAGACGTCAAAGTAATTATTGTAACGTTCGAACAAAAATATCTATTTTCATCAACGATCTTTTTTCACTTCATTGGTGCTTAATCTGCTCCAGTCGAGATTATTAACTGTACATGTATCCATATCCATTACTGAAATTCCACTTCATTCATTCCTACTTTTTTTTTCTTTGTTTTTTTTACGTTCTGTTACCTATGATCTTTGTAAAACCGCTTTTTAATTGCTTCTGTTATCTGGTTATTTTTTATCTAAATTAATTGGTATTTACTTGAAAAAAGTATAATATCGTTAGTTATTCCCACTTTCCAAGATTTTTCAAATATACTAATTTAGCCTAAGTGCGTCGAGCTTCTCAGAGAATTTATTTAACTCTGGAGAAGCAATTTTCTCGTGGAGGAAAGCTTACAGAGATTATCATAAAACTTCCATCAGGCTACTTTGGAATTATATTCTTTTTTATATATTCTCCTTATTCTTAGTCTTAATAGTTTTCTGATCTCAACAACATGGATCATTTCGAGGACAAAGTTTATAAATTGCAATACAATTTGGGCAACGTAAAGGAACGAAAGTTATCAAGTGCTAATTTTGCAACGGGGGCCAGAATATTCTTACGCTCATTTTCTTTCTCTCTCTCTCTTTACACACACACACACACACACACACACACACACACACACACACATACATATATATATATATATATATATATATATATATATATATATATATATATATATATATATATATATATATATGTGTGTGTGTGTGTGTGTGTGTGTGTGTGTGTGTGTGTGTATGTATATATTAAGTGGGTTGCTTATTCCCCCTCTCTTACATACCTCGAGTTTACCTGTAATACAATGGTATCAGGAGAATTCCTTTTACCCCACAGATCATAGTACTTGGTTGCATTAGCTCGGAGGTAAGAGGTGTAATTAACGTAAACGAAGGGAGACATATGATAAGAATCTACCTCTACACCAATGTTTCATTTCCAACACTGCGAAGGGATGCCTCTGTTCATAAGACTTTCAGTAGGAAGTTCTGTAGTAATCAGTAATTTAGTTCCGGATCTTACGTATTTTAAAAATCCAATTCTAGAATATTAAAGAGAAGTTGTATCCATATTGACGGTCAACATAATTTCAGGCATCTAAGAAATTTAGTGCCTGGCTTATCTGCTGAGTCCAAGACGCTGTTTTCTTTTTTGACAACATTCTTTGAAAGAGCAGCAGTGCCGTCCTTTGGTTTCATATTGTTTCTTTTTTGCGGGCCCCGCCCTTTTTTTTTTGCATCATTTTTATCAGCGCCTTTTTTTAATGATCTCTGTTTTCTTCTTCTTGTAGCTCAGCAGTGCTGAACGTTTCGCCGAAGTCTGTTATCAGTATAATGATAGAAAGCCAGTCACTGGGGCACCGTCAGTCCGCCTGTACTTAACACAGTCAAAAGAGGGAGCTTGAGCGGATGGACAGCAGGAGAAAGGGATCCACAATTTCAAATATCATATAAGTTAAGCTGCACATTTCGAAGAATTAGATTTAATTTGGACAATATTGCATTCATAAACTTTTTCTACGAAGTACCAAGTCACTGAAGCCAAAGTCTCAATAGATAAACAAACAAGCAAAGAGATCGGGAGAAAGTGAATTTACATGAATTGTGCTTGCTGTCTATCCGAGATTTTAAAAAGATTTTACAAACCATAATATGAGAAGGAAATAACGTAATACTCTTTTATATCTCGACTTTTGGGTAACAGAGTATCAGAGAGAGGGTTGCTTTATATTTAACCTTACTATCAGTAGTGTAATTGCTTTTGCGTCGCGCAGAGAACCTCAATCTAATTCCAGACTCTCGATATAGATGAGGTGGAATTTTACCATCTAAAACAAATATCTCATTATTTTTATTTTTTCTAATGTGCCTTTACCCTGTTAGCTTTTTCCCTAAAGTGTGCTACAAAAAAGAAAATTGTAACGTGCCTTTTACGACACAGTTCGTAAGCACTGTTTTCAACAACGGCAATTTTTAAAGTATTTTTTGAGGCTGCAGAAACTGATTACCAGGGCAAGCTCTAGGAAGCACATTGCGCAAGAAGATATACGAGCAGCTAGATAAATATTACAACAGTTTTAGGAAGAGTTCTCATTTCTTTAATTTAGCGTTGTCTTTGAAATTGTTAACAGCCATATTTTTATTTAGAAATGAATAACCTAAGATTTAGAAAACGTGTATTATTTCCTGTCATATGCAAAATAAAAAGGAAGGCATAGCCACTTATTAAAGAGCAGGGTCGGCTGCATGGCAGTGGGAGTAATTACCTTCGAAGTTGAAAATTTAACCTCATCCTTAAATTTAGTTAAATGTAAGAAGGGAAGAACTGTAAAAAGATAGGCCTAAGAGTACCATATCCTCTCATTCTAGCTCCTTTCCTCATTCCGACTCCTCCTTTTTAATATCCTTAACACCTGTCCATTTTTCTGTTCCTCCGTTTAATACTGGAGCAGCCTGCAAAATACTGGGAGCCGGATCTTACAGTATCTCTTGCTGATTCTGCTACAGTCTCCGATTACTCACGTGTCAAAAAGATTTTGAAAATATTTCAAAATAGAAATTTTCTGCTCTATATGTATTTTCACTAAACGGTGGAAACATGTCTTTAAGTGAAAAAAAAAAAAACAATTATGATATTAAAAAGGTTTCATTGAACAATGAACTT
>JANJGK010001865.1:125000-155000 GCA_039081455.1 Macrobrachium rosenbergii
TTGCCATTTTCACGGGACATATTACTCCCATGCCTTTTTTGAGTATCAGAGACAAAGAATTTTCTGTTGGGTTTTGGAGTCTAGCTACCTAACTGTATAAACTGATTTTGAGTTAATAGTTTACCGTCTGGAGTCTTGAGGAAGAAAAGTCTCTAAGGAAGGGGTTGCTAAGCATAGGATTTAAAAAGCTTCATCTAATCAGAAAATATTTAGCCTTATATCTTTGCGGTGTATTCGAGAACTCTACCTTTGTTCGAAAAAAAATGATCAAATTAAATTTTGCCTTTTCTACAGTACTTCAGATCATAAACACGTATATGAGAATATGAGAAGGAATTATAAATAATTCATGAGGCTGGACACAAAGGTAATCAAAATTATTTAACGGAGCCTCAAGTAGGAAATTTATTCATAGGACACACTGTCTGCTGTATTAAACGTCCTTCCTTATATTCAGAGAGTCAGGGCTCCCTTTTTGTTAATCCAGTGTGAAGAGAAAATTGTGATTACGTTTCCTTGGGGTTTGTCATATGTGACTAAATTTAAAGGTCTGATTAATATTCAGGCAGAAATATAGATGAGGTCTACTTAAGCGAACCAATCAGCATTATTTTCCAAAACTTATTATACACCTTGGATTCATTTTCAAGTGTTCTGTTTTTAACTAGGACAATTCAATGTGAATGGTTCAGTACGAGTAGTAGAAAATAAGTTCATGCTTTTTAAATATGGTAAAACAGGTAGATCAAAATGCGGCAGTTTGTGTTACACTTATAAAGATCAAAACAACGGAATTAAACTGAAGCTTTATCACCTTAAGAAAAGAAAACACAAAAAACCCAGATCGCACTGCCTTATTATTCAGTGTGGCATGATCGTTCTCCAGAAAAAAAGAAACAAAATCTATCTTGAGGATGATTTATTTTTCTCACATTATCCATGGAATCTGGTATAGGCATGGCAGGTCATGGGAAAGGATCTGGTCAAGTATTACAGTACAATGACCCTCAGAAGGCACCAGAAAGAAATAAGGGAATGGATGAATTATGAAGAAAATGAAGACAGATTTGAAAAGGCACCGTTAATAGGGACGCTTCCTGTCGTGCATTTAAATAGGAAGTTCCTGAGGAGACAGTAAATGTTGATGGTTAATCGGTATCAAAAGCATAAGCAAGAAAATAAAACATTATTAAATAGTTGTCCGTTTTCTAACATACTACTGTATTTCATTTAAGCTGTGAACATAATGAAGCATAGGTATTTGAAAAGGTAAACAAGATGTTAAGATAAGAAAACAGATGGTTATAGATATAAGAGTTAGTCATGGTGCTAACAGTTGACATAGAATTACAATATTCGTGAATATAGAGAAAACACAAGTGAAATGCAATTATTCTTAAGGGAGGCGAGGAAAAACTGAGAGAGAGAGAGAGAGAGAGAGATGAAAATATACCTGTTTGGATTCGAATATGTATTTCAGTTAAAAATCCATAAATCATTCATTCAGAATAAGCCGTAATACTCTATATGGAAATCGATGTGTGAGATGATGAATTATTAATATATGCACAAAAAGTTCTGGTGGTTAAAATTACTCTGCAACTGACCACGTGAATGTATAAATATCTGGTATCGAAAACATGTTTACTGCTCTGCAAGAACTAATTGAGTGAAACCTTTGAGGTTTCATTCACTTAACCCCCTGAACCATAATTATCATAAACAACTAATGTCTATGAAATTAGGTTCGGGTCTCAGTTTCCAGTTTCAATTCGAGGCAATATCTAAGTAACGTGGAGCTGTGTGGATCAAAAGTTAACATCCATGCATAGATGAGCACACGTATACTGTGTATATAATATGTACGAGTATAACAAGGTTTCTATCTCATGGCGAACAACCACAGGGTTAAATGCACATTTCGCCCAAGAAACTTTATATATAAGCGATCATGCGTTTCAAACCTGTTTTGATAATTGAGTTAGGATATGATTAGTAACATTATAGATACAACAAAAGTCGTTCATATGGGGAAACATTTTGATTCTCTGAACATAAGTGTTTTTTCTTTAATAACTAATTTTTTCTACAATTAGGAAAATATAAAAAAAAATAAAGTAGTGGAATCAAAACAGAGTATAGTCAGTGCTTTCATAATAATTTTATTATGAAAGCACTTATGCAACTACAAGCCCCTATTGCAATGATCTGGTGACCCTAAAACAACGCAGCCAGTCAAAAAGGAAAGTAATAAGCGAAATTTATAAGGAATAGAAAAAATAACTGTAAATAATAATGTGTCGTTCCTTTAAACCCTCCAAAAACAGAATGTTTTTTTTATTTATTTATTAATGGAAAGGGAAAAAAATCAGAGGGAAACAAAAGAAACAAGCAGGAAAATACATCACTGGTAAGTGAAGCAGCGAAATATGTAACGCTAAACGTTTTATTTTTTAGAGCCGGAAAAGATTTTACGTTCAGGTCGTTGCCTAAATGTCCACTTGAACTAAAACTTCTCTCAGGCCTTGAAATTTTTTCTAAACAGGTCTTTTTTTAAGGCTTGCAACTACGATCATAAAAGGCATTCAAGCGACGAAAAATACACAAACATGATGCACAAATAAGCCAGGAAATTTCAGAAACGACAATTAGTCGGAAGCAAGGTTTTTTTTTTAAGAATTTTATCATATTTTTCCTTCACAGTAATGCAATCAAACTGCTCGAAATCCATTAATTAATTGAGATCAGCATGGTTAAATTAGGCGTGATTTTACTTCGATATACCTCCCTTTCCACAGAGGAAAGTCAAAAAAGTAGATATTAGAATAATACCTAGGCAATTAATTACGGGGGTGGGGGCGGGGTGATGATCACAGAATGAACTTTGATCATTACAAAGTTATATACGAAAACTACTGTGTAAAATAACGCAGGATTACTGAAGGATCACTGATTACCTCTATACCTCCAGTGATTGGGAACAAGTCCTTTGTTAGCTTCGATAGGATCGATATGGTGTCTCACTACAGTAGAAGCCGGACTTCTAGGTTTGTTTGGATACTGTTTGTGTGTTTAACCAGCGCCATTTACCGGATAATCCATACCTCGACTTTCAAGAAGACCTTTAGGGTAGCAGCTTGAATATATAAATAAAAGTGGACGCCTGATCACAAGATCTATAATTACAGTTCCTTCGGGCCAGCCCTAGGAGAGCTGTTAATCAGCTCAGTGGTCTGGTAAAACTAAGGTATATTTAACTTATGTAACAGTCTCAAGGGTACCCCTCACTCACACTTCTTCTGAAGTATGGGTTCGTAGTCAGCGAAAGCTAAATAATTCCGTAGTGTTATAGTAATGTGCTTCAGAACATTTACAGAAAAAGGGACTCTGTCTCTTTTACTTGGCAAATATCGATTACCTTTAGAAGCCAAGCATGCTAATAAAACAAGCAGCTAAAATATGAATTCTAACCAGCTGCTTGGGTAGAAAGATGCTTCAGTGAAAGCGTGATAAGCTGGAGGAATGTGGAGAGGTGTATCCTCACATCAATGATGTTATTTGTTTGTAATACAAAATGTTTCACTGGCTGGTCCTTGTGTTTTTATTCATACCTATACTTCCAATCTATTTTGTAACTTTTGTTTTGTTAACATATAATATTATACATAGGTTGATCTTGTGTTTTAGATATGAGTATTTTGTTATAACAGATTTTGTTAAAAGTGCTATTTACACTCGTCTTTTTTTTCCACTTGAATTCATAATACTGAGGTGATCTATGAAGGGTAACCTAGGTTAGAAAACTCGTGGGCGGAAAATGTTGTTAAGCTGAGCAAGCAACTTTTCCAGAGCATATGGAACAATTTGAAGTAACGCTATGGTCTCAAATCTCGTAAACAAAAGTGAATTTTAAAGCCATATAAAAGCATTTCCATCATAATTCATTTATTCCACATATGACTGAAATGCAAGATAATACTTTGGTGTATATGGTGCCGTTCATACATTAGATAGTGGCTTCATCCCTTTAGAAATAATGAAAATATTTTACTTCAAAAAAGAAACTAAAGAATAGACGAACTTTGATCTATTTCCTGCATATACCTTGAGGACACCCGTCGATTGTGAATTAATTTACAATTATTCTTTATATTACCTTTTAGCCTGTAGGGGAGATTGAAATCTTTCTTCCTATGATGAATTTTTATATACTTGTTTGTAACTAAGGGTCAGGTTACTTTTTTGAATTATAAGGAAGAACAAAATTTCCTTCTGTTTCTCTGTCCTTTCGGCATTTTCATTTAAAACTGTAATATTTCTTCAGTTATATTTAGTTTTTTTTTTGTACATGTTTCCCATTTGTACATTTGTCATTTTATACGCTAGCTTACTTTCATGTGAATTTATCATTATTGAACAAACGCTGATGAACTTATATCAGATTTCTTTATACATAAACGATTATCTTTGTCCTCCTCGCAAGACTTCTACCTATTTATTGTTACGGTTACCTAGCTGACTTGGTACTCTTATTATTTCCCTTTACCACGGAAAATGGAAAATGTTTCGGAAACCTGTAAAGTTTACTGTTTCTTACGCGTTCCGGAAATTGAGGCGTTCTTTTGCCAATATAAGCTGAAAAATAAAGGGGAGAAAATGAGCATAAGTATTATCGTTTCCTTGGAAGAAAGGAGCCTAACCAACATTCTATGGGAAAAAAATGGTAAAATTTACATTATATTGCTTTTAAATATCAGCAGCCATAAAGACCTAGTGTTAGAGAAAAAACATTTCCTTTTCTTTTAAAGGGCGTTTGCTTTGCTTGTTATGTAGAAAAAAGGGGGATAAATGATGTACTGTAACCAGCAAAAGAAATAGCTCATTGGATTCACAATTACGTGGGAAGTGAATAAAAAACTTGACAGAATTTTCAGCATTTACACAGAATGAAAATGGAGAGTGAAAAATCGCTTGTTTAAATCGAAGGTTCCGAAAGAAAATGCAAAATATTTTTAATGACTGAAGATGTTTAATTAAATTTTGAGAAGTTTTATGTGATGTTGGGAGTTGAAATGATATGTACTATATGTCTCAGAGAATAAGTAATAATATAAAGAATATCAATTCCTAAGCTACGCTTAGCGGAATCATGATTCAGAGATTGTTTCTGCACAGTCCTCTGAAAGCGTTTATTTATTTTTAAGTAGAGTTCTCAGTTTTCTTTTGCAACACAATCAATAAAAACAACACCCATGTTATTTATGAATAGGTATCTGAGAAAAGTTCTGTGATTGGAATGCATAAAAGTTTTATGTAAATATTTTAATATTTATTTTTCAGTAACATCACTCAGGATCACAGCTATAAATCGGATTCTAGCCATTAACAGCCTTTATGGTTAATAAAGATCTTTATAAGGGCTCCCTGATATAGATTTGGTTGGCGTAAGAATGATTTGGTGTGAATTTATTTTCCAATGTATGCCAGATGTAAATGAGGTATAAGCCTTGTATTTATCCTCAGTAATAAATTCGTTTATTTCTTTGTGCTTTTACTTTTCTTTATGCATTAGTTACCTATTTATGATAATGCAAAACTTTATGGATCACTATAATTTTTAGAATATTATTTTTGTATAGAGGTGACGCTTTTTATCATTATTATAAAGATGTATATCACAATCAATTTAACATTCTGTATATGCTAAAAATCAACATTTCCAGGTGCTATCTCATAAATTATGCAGGTTTTGTTCATTCAAAAATTCAGACTTTCTTATCAATAAATTACTTTTGATTTCATGCAGAGCAGAAAAATATTTGAGTTTTTCTGTGAAAAAAAGGCCGTAACATGAAACTTCATTAGAGAGGTAGAGAATCGCGGGAATTGTATCAGATTTTGTTAAACATAAATTTCTCTCGTCTTAGCAAAGAAAAAATTCTCTTTTTGGTATTATTTACATATACTCAAAAATCATATCTTGCATTAATCTGTATGAGAGAGAGAGAGAGAGAGAGAGAGAGAGAGAGAGAGAGAGAGAGAGAGAGAGAGAGAGAGAGAGAGAGAGAGAATTCCAGGAACCTTAGCCGATTTGGCTGGTGGAAAATAAAATTTTTTTTTTCAAAGAAGACCATTTCTCGTTTTATCTGACTTGAAACACAAGAATTAATTCCGTTTTCTTAAATAAAAAGTCCTTGTGATTAATCTACATTACGCGTGATTTCGCAATGAAACATTACACGCCAATCACTGGTAAGGAGTGCCTGCCATTTTGTCCTATTCCTAATTTTTACTTTCTCGTCTTCTATAAGAGAAAAGAGTGAGAGAGATAAACAAATTTGGTTTGAGGCAAAAAGTTCTTAGATGAGAGAGATGTTAAGCAGTAGGATAATTGTATTAAAAACTTAGTTATAAGTTGTATATTATAGTCAGTTAATGCACCATGAATACAAATACTTGATTTAAAAAACATAACACCACTTTTTGCTTAACCAGTAAGAGAATTCGCTCTTATTCCGTGATTCGAACGTGTTTACGGTAGTCAAAAAATTAATGCAATTCAACGCCTCATTAAGAAATGAATAATTTTGACTAATCATCTCTACATGTAAGGGAAACTATTCCATTTTCAAACATTCAAAGTCCTTAATACTGGCAACGAAAAAGGAGGTTGATGACTTGTTCAAGGATTAATCCAGAAAATGTGGAAGATCGATAAATAAAACAACTTTATATAAAGTATAATTTAAAACTTTCAGCAGCAAGCATAGGCTATCTATGTTAGGTAATTTTGTTTTCGTAGCTTAAGTTAAAGAAAAGATAAGGAGTGTTATATTCCCTATTAAAAGACTTGCCGCTCTTTTAATAAAGCCCCCTAAATGAGGTAGAAGCTCAGAACAAACATGAACATTTGACCGAAATATTCTGTAAGTCAACTTGTATTGATATAACAATATTCTGAGAAATTGCCCAAAAGTTTCTTTATTGCATGGTGAGGACTGCATGGCAAGAACCACTTATTGATTATTTAAACTCTAATACTTTAGCATTTATATCTTTTTAGACTATAAATTAATGTAACAGATATTGTTCAAACAAAAGAGAAAGAAATGAAAATATATGGCTATATAAAAATGGTAGAAGTCATTGAAATCAGAAACAGTCGTAAAACACTTACCTATATCTAAAAATATGTTTGCAGTTGACTTTCCCAATGCACAGTTTAAATGGGTTGGCAGTCTACAATTTTGAAATACAAATTTGCTCAGCTCCTAATAATTTAGCTTCTATTACAACATCAAATACAAAATGTATTAGTAAACTATTTCCTGTCTACCGTTTCGTATCTCAGCAATTTTCTTAACTGTAAGGTTTATCAGTCTCTGTCTCCGCTGACGGCGGAAGGAAGGTACACCTACGCTGTAAGTGTTTGTGATTGTCTAAATAACTATGAGTTTAATATCCAATTGTTCTCTTTTATTAGATGCATCTGTGTGTCAGTTAACCATACAAACTATATTCTTATTATAAGATCTTTAAAAAATAAAGCTACATCATTTCATCTATAATTGTCATGATATGAATTGTAACTCATTCCATACATATTTATAATTGCAGAGATATAAAGATAATCAGAAATCATAGCTACAATTATGATTGATTCATCATGTGAGGAAACTAAAATCCATTTAGACAAGACGACTGTCTATGTTATTCACCCAAAAAACAACTAGTGTATGAGATAGAGAAAGAGAGAGAAAGAGAGGGGGAAGGGACGGGAGTGGGAGATAGAGAGTTGGTAGTGTGTGAGATAGAGAGAGAGAGAGAGAAAGAGAGGGGGAGGGGACGGGGTTGGGAAATAGAGAGTTGGTAGTGTGTGAGATAGAGAAAGATGGAGAAAGAGGAGGGGAGGGGACGGGGTTGGGAAATAGAGAGTTGGTAGTGTGTGAGATAGAGAAAGAGGGAGAAAGAGGGGGGGAGGGGAGGGGACGGGGTTGGGAAAGAGAGTTGGTATTATCAAACTACAATGAGAAAAGTCAGGAAAAACTTCCCTTGATTGCTATGTATTTGAAATGATCGGGGAGTAACAAACTTCTCCAACAAGGATCGGAATCAGACCTCAGCCGAGTGTTTGGATAACTTTACAAAGTTTCTGGGCCAATAGCATGCTAATAATCCCAAGGAGGTTCATTGATGACGCAATACTTCATAGTATTTCACATATCTAAATGTGAATCCTTGCCATAAGAGAATATCCACAGTGATACGTATATGATGAGTTATGAAGAATTTATATATATATATATATATATATATATATATATATATATATATATATATATATATATATATATATATATATATATATACATATATATATATATATATATATATATATATATATATATATATATATATATATATATATATATATATATATATATATATATATATATACACACATATATATATATATATATATATATATATATATATATATATATATATATATGATGAGTTATGAAGAATTTATATATATATATATATATATATATATATATATATATATATATATATATATATATATATATATATATATATATGTGTGTGTGTGTGTGTGTGTGTGTGTGTGTGTGTGTGTGTACTTATGAATATTGCACAACAAATATCGTTTAATATTCAATTCACTATACTCTGCTAACAACTTACACACAAGGAGAATCATAATTAATAAGTACTTCGGCCCGAGCAGGATTTAAACCGATACCTAGTTTATAAAAAAAAAACGATAAACACTTACCAGTTATAATTCCCCAGGGCTGGAAGTTATTCCCAAGGAACAGTGAACCGGAAATTAAACGACAGTTGCAGTGTTATATATATATATATATATATATATATATATATATATATATATATATATATATATATATATATATATATATATATATATATATATATATATATATATATATATATATATATATATATACATACATACATACGAGTATATATATGATAAGGGTGACGGATTGAAAATTAACAGTAAGATGGGTCAGTACATCATAAGTGACTCCAGTGCTGTATTTCGGACAATGAATCAGTGCTTCAGGGTGATCCAAAAGCTTAATAAGGAACTCTCAGTGAATAAACTTTCTACGTGCTGAGAACATTTTTCGCCATTAAAATGTGTAGGAAATTCCAGATAAGATACTTAGTCAAACTAGTATCTGAACATACCAATTTATGCTAGATTTAGGAATATATACTAGCTGTTCGTAACAATGACCCTGTTTCCTTACTTACCAATGTTATTAATGTTTAAATACAAGCTACCATTTACTCGATTTTATTCATTATTTGGTTCCATTTGCATATGTTACCCTTACAAATTTCTTCCTTTGCACTTAATTTATGATGTGAATGTACTGCTGCTAAAAGGGGCACTTTTGACAAACAACTGAACAAAGATTCAATAATGAGACTAACTTCTGCCTCGTCATCACCAGTAACGTAACGAAATTGTTGCATAGCAATTGAGAACTCGCGTACCTTACAGGTAAGAGTACATTAGTTAACCCATCTTAGACTGTTCAGGAATATATACGGTCGGGTACTTTTCGTCACAAAGACTATTGACGTATATATACGTATGCCCTTTCCCGCTATAGTAACAACTTTTTTTGCATTGAAAGTGAAATCACATACATGTCCAAGTTATTCTACGTCAGTACAACATGAAAATGACAAAATTTTGAGCTATATTATAGAACTATAATAATATTTCGATGTCTCGCTATCATTGTTGGCGAACATGGGCTAACGGCAGTTGGACTCCAAACACTGACAAAAGCAACGCTGCTGCCGAGGTTTCTGTTTTTTCCTCTTGGGGGAAGTTTATCAAGAATTTTATCTAAATGCCCTATAATAGTGGATGAGAGTCCAGATATTTGCTTCTTTTTTTATAGTATTCTTATATATTGATATAAATTACGCTATTTTTCAGAAGCTAGGAACAATTAGTATACGAATAAAGATGCTATAGAGGAGAGAGAGAGAGAGAGAGAGAGAGAGAGAGAGAGAGAGTGAGAGAGTAAAACTTTCCTTTCACCTATACATAGAATGCTGTAAATGCAGAACGTCTATTTCGTAGTAAGAGTAAATTACGCTATATGAATTATTTGCAGGCAAACTGTACATAACATTTATTTTCGATAAATTTGAGATGGAATCGAAATACTGTTTTAATAGATTTTATCGACAGATTTTTAAAAAATATAATTTTAATAAAAATTTTACAATAAAAAGACTACTACCTTTCAAAGATAAAAACTGCCGGATTTATTGCGTCCTTGTATTGTTTACTATTATCATACTTGCCCAAACTGTCAGTCGGGTATTTGGGTAGTTCCATAAAGGAGCTCAAAACAAGATACTCCCGGCATGCAGGGATCAGTGACGGGACAGGTAGAGACTTAGCAATCAAACAGCAGTATTCCATCCGTGAACACTGCAGTACATGCAGTCAGGCAAGACTAAGTATAAGTGATTTTAAAACTGTAGATTCTTGTTCAAAATTGTCTGATTTAAGGATTTTTTAATCTATATATATTCACGAACCAAGATCAGTCTTCCTTTCCGTTACCCATATAGTCTAATGATTATCTATCCGCTCTCACTTTGCAGTCATTAAGCTAATTTATCTATTGTTCAGCTTTTCCTTTGCAGTCATTAAGCTAATTTATCTATTGTTCAGCTTTTCCTTTGCAGTCATTAAGCTAATTTATCTATTGTTCAGCTTCTCCTGTCTTGGTTTTGTGTTCCTTTTTTGTATGTTTCTTAGTCTTTTGCTTTATTTTACGTCTGTGAACGTTCATTTCTCTCGTCTTGAGTTTGTTTTTCTTGTCTTGAGTTTGTTTTTCTTACTTTTTATTAATGGCTATTGTAATTCACTGAATTGCATTAGTTTTAAGTCACTTTGTTTTCTTTTTTTTCTGAGTAGTGTGTTTTTATTGATGGTAATGTAATTTATAAAACACAAAAATTTTATTCTCGAGTGTGAACTTCCTTTGATTTGTACTTTTCTAGTATAAAATTTTATGTTTTGGTGTTTTGCTTTATTGTAGGTCGAAAATGGCTTAAACTGTTCTAGCCGAAAGGTCCCTATGGAATAAAAATGTTGACTATAGAGCTTGTTTGGCTGTACATAAAAACGAAGTCACTTGTAAGTAAAAGCATATAGCTGGACAGGACGGTCGAGTATGTCCATTCTCAGGATTAACTTTTATGGTTAAGGATTAAATACCTCCTTTGGCAAGGGAGAAACATGTCAACGCCGCAAATCATAGGAAAGTCTTAACCTTTCGTAGTTAAACTATAGACATTGCTACACATAAACCACGTGAGTGCGTTTGGAATACACTTGTGCACCGAAATTGTCTTCGAATTATGAAATCTTAGATGAGAAAATTTTATTCATAAGTCAATCAGATTGACTGACATTAATTTAGGCAGTGCTTTTCATTTGACCTACGACTGGATAGGCACAACAGAGAAGATTCTACCAAACAAATGGCATCGGGATGGATTAGTTAGGATTATGGCCATATACTTGGGGGGCCAGCCTAAACTCGGTGTCAGGAAACTAGCCAGCTGAGCTAAGTAGGGTCTCGCTACTCATCCCAGAAGTTAAATGAAACGTTGATGGTTATTTTAATAAGGCATGTCCCTAGAAAGGTCATCAAATTCAGGACAAATGATCAGCCATTGGTTGATGATGCATGTTGATGAGCTTACCAAGGTAAATAGACCAAATTCAATACATGGAGACGAAATCATTCAAATGAAAATTACACCATTTTTATTGATTCTCGCCGTGCTGCAAATAAAATTTATCATGCAGCCTAGAAAAATGACAAAAATTCTTTAAAGAGGAAACTTGAAGGAATTACTCAGCCTCATCTGTGGTGGCCTAAATTGGCATTATCTATCTGACACTTGTCATCCTCAACTAATTCTTACAAAATTTGCATTTCGCTCCAGCAATATTAAGAAAGTTCTTAACAACCTTGATAGCTTTAGTGGATAAGATCCTGATGGTTTCTTCCCTTTTTTTTTTTTTTTAAGTTCCTAGTATATATCCTCCCAAGATTAGCAGATTCTATAGATATTTATGATGACATAGTATCTTTGCAGATGAGCACAAGATTAGTAATACAGTCCCTATTCCAAAGAACGGCATATCTGTAGACTGTAGTAACTAGAGGCCAATTTCTGTTCTCTCTGTGCTCCCCAAAGTTGCTTAAAAAAACTTATTTTTACGCCACTATATAAGTATGTGGGATATCAAGGATTGTTAACTGATAGTCAATATGCGATGTTTTTTTAGACTTGATAAGAGAACTTTGATAACTGTTTTGAGTGCAGATTAATTCAAATAGATTTTAGTGCTGCTTTCGATTTAGTGAATCACGAGGCACTTATTTATATACCTCAGAATTTCGGATTAGGTGGATATGTTTCAGGATTACTTCACGATTTCCTTACAGGTAGGCAGCATCGAGTTGCTGTTGATGGGATCTTTAGTGAACCAAGACCTGTTGTGTCTGGAGTTCCATAAGGTAGTGTTCTTGGTCCACTGTTATTTTTAGTGTATACAAGTGATATGGTTGCTGTCCTGGAAAACAAGATTGTTCAGTATGCTGATGCTGCAACAACTGTGAGTGCAGTAAAGTCTCCACTTACGAGAAATGAATATGCCCTCAATTTCACTCATGACATGGACCGGATCATTGAATGGTGTAGTCAGTTGGGTATGAGGCTGAACTCCAATAAAACAAAAACGCTATTGATTAGCAGATCTCTTACAGATTCTCCACCCTATCCTCCCCTTCAGGTGGATTGGACTCTGCTGAATGAGTCTGAAGCTTTAAATATTCTAGGTGTAACGTTTGACTCACACCTTACTTTTGAGATACATCTAATGAAAGTTTCAGCACATGCCGTACGGTTGTTAGGTATTGTTCAGAACGCCTCATATATTTATAACAGTGATAAAATTAATGCAACCTGTTTTAGGTTATTTGTTTTTCCTTTACCGGAGTACTGTTCTCCGGCGTGGATGTCAACTTCTACCAGAGATTTATCTCTTTTAGATAGAGTGGTTGGTGGTGGTAGGTTTCTCTTTCCCAATATTAGCAGTTGTGACTTGGCCCATCGACAGATGGTCTCTTGTTTGTCAGTTTTTCACAAGCTGTACTTTAACAGAGATCTTTCTCATTCACATTGGATGCCTGATCCCCTTTTCCTGACGAGAGCAACCTGATTCACTGAACCGCAGCACCAGCATGCAGTAAATGCACGTAGCTTTCGAACTTTTCAATTCCAGAGGGTCTTTACTCCTCACACCTTTAGACTGTGGAATAGCCTCCCTGAGGGTGTAGTGCAATTGGAACTTCGAAAGCTCAAGCGAAGATGCAATACATTACTACCCTAATACAATCCTCCTTGTATTTAAATAGTTTACTTACATTTATATTTCTTTATTTATTTATTTTTCTAATAGCTGATCTCTTTCTGTATTTCCCTTTACCTCGTGTTACCTTTTTCGAATGAACACTAAATTCTTTGGAAACTTGGATTTTAAGTCAATGGTCCCTGTGGGATCGTTCCATATGAATAGGGTTCATCTTCTGAAAATAATAATAATACTATTAACAATAAAAATTCATAACGAAGTCGCGGTGTTTGGCGAATTCTCGCCAATTTATGCAATATTTAAAAATGAATTCCACACATGTGGCTTAGAATTTCCATCAGAATCACTCTACATATCCTGATTTATTGTTCCATATTTATTGTTGCTTTTCGTGTAATGTATGTTGCCCGATGAAGACCTTGGTGAACTGAGAGTTAAATGGGCTTAACGTGAAAGAATGAGGTACTTTATCATAATGCCACGTTTATTCCGGCGTAACAAATGGAGGGGCAAGTTCCTATATATAATGCTGATAAGAAGAATAACTGGAATTATGTTTAGACGTAATCTGATTGATGCAAAACTTGTGAATAAAAATGTGTCTGTAGATAAGATTAAGACCATACATTTGATAAGAAGTATGTGAATGATCGTACAGGAGAAAATGGGGTAAAAATTAAAGTAGTGATTAAGCAAGAAAATAGATGGATTATATGAAAATAAAAAATAAAAAATAGGAGGATTTGATCAAATAGAAGGATAGAAAGATACTTTTACTTTCCATAGAAATAAAAATATTAGTAAATTTAAACAGATATTAATGAAATGACAATAGTATGAAATAGTAAAAGGATCTTACAGAGGAAGGCAGGAGAATGGAAAAGGGATGTCAAGGAAAACGTTATTAGGCAAAAGGTAAGTAATAGCCACAGGTGGAAGAAAATGGACATATTTTAAGGGAAATTAGTTGTTCCATAAGGATGTGAATGCTAAGAGACGGTCAATGAACAAATACATTTCAGAAGAAAAGATATGAAAAACATCATCTTCGTTAAATAGATTCCTTTGTTGGCAGAGTTACTGGTTTGAAGATTTGTTGAATATGAGCAAACCTGGATGGGAGAAGAGATGAGGGTCTGTGCAACTTTGCTAATGCTTTTGAAAGTGACTGTAAATATTAAGGAGGACACTTAACAGAATACAGTTGGAGAGAAGCCAAGAATTTATGAGATAGCGAATTAGCCCTGTCTGTCCTAATGCCAGCGCTGGGATAAGTGACATTTTACTTTGCACCCTGTCTTTGAAAGTACTACTCATGCTATGATACTCATTCTGGTGCAACTGTATAAAGATACTTATACCTTTTGTAGTCCGCGCCTAAAGAGTAAAAAAAAAAAAAAAAAAAAAAAAAAAATGGTAAACTAGGGCCAAACTCATGATAAAATTGCGAGTTGAAAATCGCCGAAGGTAAGGGGATAAATGCTTAAAATCTGCTCAAATGTTGGATTTTGATGAAGCGCTAAAGCGATATAATTGACCCCAACGGACTGGGTGTTTGTGCACGGTTGTAGAAATATAACTGAATTTTGACATACATTTATAAAGTATTTATCGAGAAGTGATAGGTTACGCAGGAATGCATAAAAAAAAAATGATCGTTCCGTAGAATAATATTGGGACTGGGGGAGGGGGTGGGGCGGGGGGAGCGGACTTAGACAAGGGAGGGTATATGTTGCCCAAGTGTTTATCGTAAAGCTGTCATATGAGAAGTTTAAAAGAAGCAAAAGATCTAGATCTAGAAACTGCTTGCGATGAAATCAAGAGTCAATATCGAGGTGGAATGGATATATGGTACAGTATAAAAGTAGATGACGGCAATGGATAGATTTTATGACTGGAGCGAAATGGGTATTAGAAATGAGTAGACCTGGTAAAAAAATGAGTTTGAAACAAAGGAGTAACAGAAGCAGCAGAAACTAGTCAAACACGTCCAAAGAGTTTGCAAGAGGGGAAATTTCACAGTAATTTTGAGCAGTCATTGTTCATCTGAATGTTGAAGGATGGAAGCTGCTGATAATACAAACATTGGGGAGGACATTTAATGGACGGGGGAAAGTTGAACAAGAGAGTCATAGAATAGGGGGAGCAAGGAGAGTATCAAGATATGTGCAAATTATTAAGAAGAGACTTTGCGTGTCTATTGTACCCGAGGAGGGAAAGCCAGAAGAGACTGTGGAACTAACTTGTCTATATGAACTTAAACCATGATTGATGGATCAGACTGGAAAGAAATATGTTGAATCAATTCAGAGGGATATTTTTTCGCAGTATATGTGGTGTGAGAAGAATATAAATAGTCTGAAGTGTAGCAATACATAATAGTAGTAAAACTCTAGCATAGGTGGTAGCAGGATGATCCAGAGTGCTTTCAGATGGTTTGGTCATGTCCAGAAGAACTGAGAACTATAGGCTGATGAAAATAGTGAATAATTCAAAAGTAAAAGAGGGAAGGTGATAGGGAGACCAAGAAAGATCTGTGCAAATTATATCAAATGGGTTTTGAAAAAAAAAATGGATTTAGTGTCCAGGAACTTCGAACGCATGAGCGAGATAGCCATGAATGGCTTAATGTTTGCAGAAAGTTTGACTTGTAACTGTGTAGGTGTATGAAGTGGCGGATGTGGAAGTTTTCCGCCCTAGAGTTTTTCCTATTTTCAGTAGTCAAAGTAAGAGTATTGCACCAATTACTATGTTCTCTCTTCTTTGGACCCGACCTCTGTAATGAGATGCTATAATTGATATATATATACCACACACTTCATCATCAGTTTAGGATATCCATATGCGACTGATAGTCTTCAATATAATAATAACAAGAATGACAAAATAATATTCAATGCCTGGGTACTATTGAGCACCTTGTGCTTCCAATAAAATATCATGAACGGTTGCATCGCTGATCTCAGAGTATTCAATAAAGCAAACAATGTGAGTACTGTTATTGTGAGGCCTCTGGAGTTAATGGCAACGAAACAAACAAGGGCGTTTCCTCGGTACACCCATGAAAATCGTTATGGTTGAGTAGCCAAATGTTTACTGAGAAAACTCTTTATTTGAATTAAGTCACACGGACAGTACTAGTTGATAAACTTCAGTTAAACAAATGATGTAGCTTGAGTGAACGACCGTTAGTTCCTTGTCGTAAAGCGTAAAAGGTACATTGCCTTTCATTGCAGTAATGCTGCTAAGGGAATAAATTTCTTGTTGATCTCTAGATATAGGCATAAAGAGTGCAAGAGGAAACAGGTCTAGTGAAATGAGAGGTATGCAAATCTAAACGTGACACATATAAGTATTCATTTTCATTCTCGCTACTTTGGTGAAAAAAAAAAAATCTTCATGCACTGAAAACATCTTGTGATTTTCAAGAGTTTGAAAATGCCCATCAGAGTTCCCCATCCATTCTTGATGATTCTTCACTTGTTGCGTGTGTGCGGAGCATTTCCTTACGGATGGCCTCCTTCGTCTGTCTTCATGCGTCGAGGGCAGAAAACCGAATGTGGACCAGAAAATACCACTGCTATGACCTATAGATATGTATTTAAGGAAAACGTATCTGTAAAATTACGGTCTCTTTTATCTATGGCAGTGCTTGTAGCATGCATGGTTGTACACTTTTTACTTGTTAATTACAATCAGAAAGCCACAATCAATACTATCATTTTGATATGCAACACAGCCATGTTATTATCGGCAATTGTTCTCCAGATCTATATTTTACTGAGCGGGAAAAATGTTGTAGAAATAGCTGAAACAATGATGACAGAAATTCATGGAGAAAAAACTGTCTCTTTGCATCAGTTCCTGACCATGTACATAATACTGGGCTGTTCTTTCTCTTCCTCCGTTACAATGTCTTATTTTTTGTTATCATGGGTATATTATATCAATGACGTGAGGCTATCAGGGCTACACACTGTTTACAGTTTAATGTATGCCTATCATATGATAGTTGGTTGCTTAGCAACAGTTGGTCTTGTATACTCCATCATGCAGACTTTATCTTTAAAACTTGAACGAGAGCTGAATAAGCAATACGCTCAATGGACCAACGATCATGTGCCGCGCGATAGTGATGAACGTGGCATTTACAAGCGCAACAGAATCAACTCTCCGTGTAATACCTTATTTAACGAAAAGAACAAGTCACAAAAGCACAAAGAAAAAGAAGTGTTCATTATTAGGAATCAATTGCGAGATATGAAAAACTTTCCGGCACGCGAAATAGTTGGTAATATAACTGAGGATAAACTGGTAAACAGACAAATGGAATTCGAAAAACTGTGCAAGTGGTTAATATGGATCGATGAAATAACTGAAAAACTGGCAAGCTTTGAGAGTTTGCCGCTCATCTTATCGCTCTCATCCAACATCTTGGCCGCACTCACTTTCGTTTGCGTGATTCTCTCTTCGAGTTTCAAGTTACTGTACTGTGTTACAGGAGCCCTTTTCGTGCCTTTGCCCGTCTCAGTATTGTATTCGCCTGACTGCCTGCTTCTAAAGGTAAATTTTCATGCTACTCGTTTGACTGCAACAACATGTCTCTCTCTCTCTCTCTCTCTCTCTCTCTCTCTCTCTCTCTCTCTCTCTCTCTCTCTCTCTCTCTCTCTCTCTCTATATATATATATATATATATATATATATATATATATATATATATATATATATTCAAACTGGATGGTATCTAATGGAGTATTTATTCAGAAAAAGTTACAAGCTTTCTTGGACAAACAGTCCACATTATCAAGTATCCGTACAGTGTACGTGTACTTGATAATGTGGATGGTTTGTCCAGGAAAGCATGTAACTTTTCCTGAGTAAATACTCCATTAGAAACCATCCAGTTTGAATGAGGTCTCTTTAGTAACTCTACTAATACACAGAACAATTGTGTATGTGATAAAGTTATATGTATATATATATATATATATATATATATATATATATATATATATATATATATACATATACATATACACACACACATATATATATATATTTATATATATATATATATATATATATATATATATATATATATATATATATATATATATATATATATATATATATATATATATATGTGTGTGTGTGTGTGTGTGTGTGTGTGTGTGTGTGTGTGTGTGTGTGTGAGTGTGTGTGTGTGTGTGGTTGTGTGTGTGTGTGTGTTCTTTTGTCCATCCAGCAGTCTCCATAACTTCTCATTCTCATTAATGTAATACTGCAAATTTTTATGATCGATAGTTTTCTCTCTTGTGCTAATGGCAAATCATTATAATGCCGATATCCCTGTATATATATTTATATAAATTACATGACCAAACATTGGGGAAAGACCAATTCCATCGTTTCCGCTATGCAGACGTTGTAAAACCTTTTGAATTTTAATATCACAATCCTGACGTGTGTATTTGTGTGTATTTGATCATGCACGAATTTATTTTTTTTACAGAAAAGGTCATGCGAAGGAAGCTGCGTCTCTTGATGGAGAGCCTGAACAACGAAGAACTACACCACGAAGTATGTTAGTCTCATTTGTAACGCCTGTTCCTCATCTTACCTTCAAATACTAAATCTTGCAATCTTGCGGTAAATACCATTAATGGCAAAAATCTCAGAAAGAAAATAACTCAGTTCTTTACCTAAATACTCTTAAACCAGTGGAAACGATAATATTATTAAAAAAAAAGCAAGGACTAGTTAATGCCCGTTTGTCTTTTACAAGCCTTTAGATTAATGATAGTTTAAAATTTGTTGCATATGCAGCATAAGGAATTCTATATGATTACTCTAAAATTCTCACAGGTAAATACAAGCAGCTTACGGCATCATAACGCGTATAGTTTCCAACTCTTTCGGAAAGAAAGTCAATAATTGTCGTCAATCGGCGATTATAATTTTTATTGAATAATCAGAGACTCTGGGAAGTCAGTTTGGATCATGTTGTAAATATTCGTGTTCTTTATTATTCCAGGTAGAGAGTAACCTGAGTTTCCATGTTTTATTTTTCCTATGACTGAGACAAAGCTGTGTTTTATCTTATTTTACAATTACATTTTACTTTAAACAAAAAAAAAAAAACTGCTACTTTTATCATATTTTTTTTTGCAATGATGGATTCCATCCAAGAGAGAAACCATCATTCTGGTGTAACATAGATCTACAGTAATCAAAATCATTGGCTTCATTGTCAAGGTATACATTATTGGTTAACAAATGAAAACTAGTTCCGCTTAACTTAAAGATTTTGGCAAGACGTAGAAATAAGCAACTATTTTCCACTAATTTAATCAAATTATTCACTACTGATCAAGTAGTTAATGGTCGTCTTTCTTAAAACAAGCTGGCTATCACCAAACTAGTAACGAAATTAATTAAAGCTTCATGAAATAATTCACCAAAGAACAACAACAAACACCCCGTCGCCAGAGAACCTACATAAAATATGAATACTGCACGATGCAAAATTGCTGATATCCACCAACGTAAATAATCAAAGTCTAGTAGAGAAAGTGTCTCACGTTTATAGCAAGGCGGCATATTGTTTATAGTAACAACGCTAACCCTGACCTCAGAGAATCTTTCAACCTTAGAATTTTATCATTCCTCTGAGTGAATATCAGAGATTTCTGTCACAGTTAAGGCTGAATGGCTTTAGTTCATTTCCAGCTCTAATGATCAACCCAGGCGTGTCTGACATTCTTGCTTGCTGTCTGTCAGTCTATTAAAAATCTCTTCAGAAAGTGAGAAAAGAGTTGTATTTGGAAAACAATAGGCTTCTGAATGGAAGGCTTAGGCAACACAATTCCTCCAGACTAAAACATAGTTTGTTTTTTACTGACATTTACTGCCAGTTAAAACGTATCTATAGAACTGGAACGAATGGTTATAATAGCTTGGATACAAATGTGAAAATAAAATCGGCCTCATCATCAGAAGACCGAGTTAAAGATTAGTCCAAGAGTAAAATGTTATTTTGCGTACAACCTACGTTGTTATAGCACCAAAAGCAGCCTCATGCCAAAATATTGCTAAGTACATTAAAGCATAATTATTATTATCAACTTCAAAGCAAAAACACTGAACTTTTTAAAAATCAATACAACCCTGCAGGTTGGCAGAGTCATTTCGTTGCTGGAGTCTGATTTAGAGTTTTCACCTTTCAACCTATTCACTCTCAGCGGGCGCTGCATTATACCTGTAAGTTATCAAAAACAAAGCCGTTGCATATCTTTTTGTATAGCTATGATTTTTTGTTAACATTTCTCTTTCTGGAATATTAGTGTAAAATCATTAAGCTTAAACTAATTACGTTTTCTTTTGCCTCGTTTGTGCCTTTCATTCCTAATTGCTCACACTTACCAGTTGCGTAAAGCCCTTAAGTTATTTCTGCTTAGGTTTTACTTGTCTTTTGTGACTATTAAAACACCTATCAGCTACTTCCTCTGATATATCTCACCATCGGAATTGCGTAAGATAGAACTGTGTCCTAATAAAGATAAATAGGTAATAAGGAACATGACAAGAATTATTCATAAAATAAATATGTGTATAACTTGATGGATAAGTAAATAAAAACAATGCAATTGCGTTTATCACTAAATCGTTTCCAAAATGTAGCCTGACGTTTCTTATAAGTAAATGATCTTCATCTTTTTTCTGTAATTCCCCCATCCCCCAAAATAATTTTAATTTTAGTTTTTCAAAAATACTAAGTTGGATTTATCTTGTTAAAATGGAACACGTGCCCCTCAGAATCGTTCTCCAGAATTAATGAACTTCCATCCCTCAACATACCGAGATTAAGTTCACTGGAAATAAAAATAAAATGATTTCTATTCCACAGATAGTGAGTACTGTAGCGACGTACTTCTTTATAGCATTGCAGTTCAAGATGTCTGAGAATACACCGGATATCTGGAGTGTCGTCAATCTAACTGACATATCTGAATGAGTGCAAAGATAATATAGATTGCTTTGCCTTTCAGGTAAACCATTAGACGTATATATTTTATACTGATTATTTTACCCTCGCTGTAGTGTTGAGAGGTACTTATGTGAGAGTTATAATAAAACAGAGACTAGAAATATATATGAATGTGTTCTTTATACTAAAATCCCGCGCAAAAAGATATTCAATTCAATATCTGTGAATTGAAATTGGACCAAATATAATTAATATAAATTATTACATGTTACATCTACTGATGTCATGTCTATAATTCAGTACTGGTATAACAATAGAAGTTGGTAAATGAAGACATATATCGAGATAGAAATTATCGTGAAGATATATTTAAATAAATCTTACATGTATCAAAAACGTAACAAAAATGAAGTTATACATATTGTCATTTCGTTTAACTACGGATTCAAACAGCATCAAGTGAGTTTTTTATATGAGAAAGCACAGTTAGTAAACTATGCATAGACTTATTCCTCAGAAATATCAATGATAGGGTCTTCTTGAAGTAGTTCGATGTAATTTTTATCTCGAGTATGAATGCGTTAGCTGGAAATTTACTTGAAACAGTTTGCACAGGAATTCTATGGCCAGTATGCACGGGAAAGAAACACATTTTCTAAGAAAATAAAATTAAGTATCTGAAAAAAAAATGTATCTTGAATATTCATTGCTTTCATCTGTATTCCCAGTTTGGTAAAACAGAAATTGATGACAGCTATTCCTGCAATAATTTAATAGATGTAAAAACAAATATTCCTTATTCATTTTATATCGTTCCTTTATTGAAATCTTGAAAACATGTGAGTGTTAAAAAATATATTTTTATATTATCATTATCTTCAAAAAGAAATTTAAGAAGAAAATTGTCTCAAACGATCACAGAAATTCACGTTCAGTCTCTGAATCCAGAGTACCTACTCATGGGAAGAGAAACGAACAAGACGTTATTTCCAAATGTATGATACAGATCATACATTACACGAATTGTATGTTGAAAACTTTCCCGGATTCCATCTAACTGAGATAAAATGCATCCTAAAATGATTCCCTTATTTTCGTCAGTGGAGGGTGAAATTACTGCATAAACGTCCCTGCCAACAAATCGTTGTCCAAACTTCGTAAACTACCAGACTTTGATGTTCCACGGCGCTTTGGCATGATTTCCTCTTTCTCTGAATGCGCTCACTTGTGCATAATCCGTCCCCAAAAGAAACGGGATTCGCTTTTGCATGCTTGGGGAGCAACGAACACTGAATGTTTCCTTTAACATATGAGAATTATGAAGATTGAACATATATCCGTCCACATTGGTGATTAAGGCCCACGATTCAGGAACTCTTATATATTTGGCTGTAAAAGAACAATAATATATATATATATATATATATATATATATATATATATATATATATATATATATATATATATATATATATATATATATATATATATATATAGATAGATAGATATAGATAAATAGATAGATAGATAGACAGATACAATCTATATTGTAGGTTAAAAAATCCCGTAAAATATCTTCCACTTAGCTCACGAAGACATTACTATATTTTTATCTGCATTACCAGATTTATCTATATCTCAACAAATTTATTTTGTTGCAACCATTGTCCCTTAGTTTCTCTCTCTCTCTCTCTCTCTCTCTCTCTCTCTCTCTCTTGAGATTTAGATAAATCTGATAGTGCAGATAAAAATATGGTAATGTCTTTGTGAGCTAAGTGGAAGATATTTTACGGGATTTGTAAATCTACAATATACTGTAGATTTCTGACACGGAACCTTTCCAAAGACGATTGTATGAACAAGAGTAAAAAAAAAAAAGGTCTACAAGGTAATTATTCAGGAGTACTGTCATTTTCAAGCGGACATAGACAATTTTGTTATCTCCCCCTCTTTGTGTAGCATGCCACCACCCCCCCCCCCCCGTCCCCACCCCCAACACACAATCGCACAGACACACACACAACCTCTACCTCGTGCATATATTAGCCCAAATAACACCACCTTTATGCAGTATATGCCAGCACAAACTAGACTCTTTTTTTTTAATTTTCAGCTTCTCAGAATAATTAATAATGATAAGATATTGCACCCCATAAGAGAGGTCACTTATTGCTCAAAACTATTCATAAAGGACCTTTCTTTTAACTATCGAATTTAATTTTCTTCACCAAAATCATTGTTCCTCAATCTTTAGAAGGTACTGTCGCTACACCTTTTTAAAAGGTACTTTTTTTACCCACAAATATTTCCTGACGTATCTTCTTTCATCTTCTGTATTTAGAAGTCATATTTTCGTATTACAAATAAGTTAAACCTTTTCACGTGCAAACCAGAGATCGCCACATACTCCACAAAATGCCTGAGATAGTGCACAGTCCTACTGCCTTTCTAAAAGCCTATCAACTGGCGGAGGTGAACGGTGGGAGGAGCAGCAAACTATAATTCCGTTGTTTGGTTTTAACTTTGTTTTATGATTATTTTATATAATGGAGAATTACATTCTAAAGAAACTGTAATTGGATTACTGCTGCAAGACATCAAGGCTTGAAATTTTCACAGTAATTTTTGTTGGGTGCCTTGAATAATTATTGATTCCACCGCTTTATTTCTCTTAGTTTCGAACCTTATATTGTAGAATAATTGTCGGCATGTCAAATCTTTGTACCCATGCATTATTTTTATTACTGGAACGAAGCAGCACACACATGGTAATGTCTGAGTTTTTTTGTTAGATTCTGTTGGCCTCCCCCGGAAAAGAAATACAATGATATCTTGTAAATGGCTTCCCGTTTAGATTTCCACATCTATTTTGGAAGAAAACTTTTAAAATCTAAAGCACATAAAAAAAAATGACTATACTCAAGCTCATATAATTGTCCTTTATTAAAAGAGTTGCCAGAGATCGGAATTTTATCATCCTTAGTTACTGAAACAGAACAACAATTATGTAAAAATGAATTCATAAAATGCTTATAATTATCCAATCTAAATTTATGTTAATATATCTATGCATTTACTCATTATAATACTATAATGCTGAAACACACACTTACACAAAATGCCTCTTGTAAACGAGACAAATCGCTGACATATCGACACTATATCCTCTCTTTAAAGCATCTCCGAAGCATTTGGGAAATGGTATATATGTTTGTCTCGACTGTCAAAGGGTTGATAATGATTCGGGCACCCTGTCTGTCCTCCTTCTACCGCTGCTTTATTTATGGTTAAGGCGGCGTCAATTAGGCACAAATCAATCAATCAGTTATGTTAAAGAAAATCCAAATACTCATTGTTGTACCATTTGAACATCTTCATGAAAACCTAAATGGCAATAATAGATACTATCCACTACACTCCACTCGTTTCCCATTTGAACAGTTCAACTTGTATTTGACATGAGAAAAATCTAGCAAAAAAGAAACCTCTACACTGCCTCGTAAAAGTACAACATAAATTACCTAAATTATGCTATTTACACAAGAAATCGTCAACGTCAGTCATATAAATATTTGCACTGTGTTTTATTTTCATTTTCAAAAAATATTCTAAATTATAAGTTAAGACATAAAGCAGTAGTCACGTTGGTTATTTTCCCTTTCTAATCTCAGATCATTCCATGCTGTACCATCTGAACAGACTTTATATCATATATACTTGAGCAGTTTCAGTTTTAACTGTGTCAAGGAATGAAGTGGACAGAACTTCAGGGATTCTCGATTGCCGTGAGTTCCTTGGAGCCTAGGGACGGTAATTTGTTCTAGATAGGGAACTACCATCATATTACTAAGACTGCATTCTGGGAAAGATGGTGAAGAGACACACACAATGATAAAAATTATTTATCTATTTTAATTTGCATATTTCATAAGGGCATATATCTATGTGCTATGCAGAAAAGAATAATCCCGTAAATAATTGTTTCAGCAAATTTACACATGGATAAATTTGGAACAGATTGATAACCAAATATGAAAGGCATATTGATTCGCAGATACATATTCAGATATTTGCGTAGTTTTATACGTCTGTGGAATTAATCATAAGGGTTAATTCACACAAAAAAAGTTGCACTAGAAAACAAACGGGTGGACCAATGGCTTACAATTTCAAGATAAGATATGCTAAAAGGCTCTGTTATGAAACGGAGGGAAATTCAGGAAGCTCTTTTTCAATTTTCTTCGATTTCCTTCATAAAATTAGTTTAAAACAACTATGTTCTATTTACATGTCTAAAAAAATGAAATTCCTACACGTCATGCGGTGAAAGATATCTCAACGTGAAATTCTTTAGAATATGAAATATATTCATTGCTATTCCCATTGTTGGTTAAATTTTAGCGTAGACGTCGTTCGTCACTTGGGGAAAGTTGCTGATTTTCAATAATATATGAGAATTTCTTGTTTCACTTCGATAGCTGTGACAAGGGCAAAGGAATTCAGAAGAGAGGAATGTGAACCTGATTATTTTATGAAGAGGGACACAAACCTAAAGGTAACAATTGAAATAGTAAATGGTATATGTCTTCGTTACATCATATTGTATTCGTCCACTCGTGTAACATGTAGCATTCTCAATATTTATTCGTGAATAACACTCGTATATATATTTATATATATATATATGTATATATATATATATATATATATATATATATATATATATATATATATATATATATATATATATATATATATATATATAGACACACACACACACACACACACACACACACACACATATATATATATATATATATATATATATATATATATATATATATATATATATATATATATATATATATATATGTGTGTGTGTGTGTGTGTGTGCGTATTATTTTTTCTCGCAAGTTATTCTCGTTGATTTACAATCGCCTGCTAGGTTAGGCACCTACAGTACAATGTAACATTTAAAGGGACCTGTTGTCGTGATTGTGTCACAATTATTAATCAAATAATGATAATTAATTTATGCACAGGTGAGAAATCGAGTTGGTCTTTCAACATTTTTAAAGGAATACGCATTAGGTATTAATCTTGAATTTACATTTTTCCAGTCTTCACTGTCATAAAATCTAATACATTCCAGAATTCTAACTTAAGCATAGTTTTGTTTCTGTGTCATAGTGTCTGATGAGCTTTTTAATTCCCCCACTTTAGGTCCTTATTATTACTACAAATAGGGATATTTACTTGCTGTTCATCAATTTATTTTCGTTCTGGTTAATCACGCTTTACAGGCCAACGAGACGGTTCCTATGAGCACAGGAACAATAATGTGAACAAGTGAAACCCTTACTGTATATACGATCTATTTATTATGTTTAAAAACATTACCACGGGTGAGGGACGTAACTGCAAAGACTGCAGGATATAACTCGTGAACTTCTTTGGAAATACTGAACCAGAAGGGTACGGCAAATATATAGATAGGGGATAATAATTCAAACGAGGGAAGAAGTTCATATTTGAGGTACAGTATAAATAGAGTTTTACTGAAGATATTTGATAAAGTGGTTATTTAATAAACTTTTGAATATCCAAACAATATTAGAAGTTAAAGATATTCAGTAGTAGTCAGACTGATGAGTGATCGCATTACACAGGGACTAACTAGACCAAAGCATGTATCTAAGAGGAAAGGTAAGCAGAATTTCACATTTGGTCACAAGTGTTATTAAAGAGAGAGAACCATTTCATTTATGGTTTACTTGAAAGTTCTGGAAGATATATGATTCGGACTAGGTGCCTTTCGAGTATTTGAAAATAAGAGAACACCGCCACCATACATGGAGGTTGGGTTGTAGAGGTGCATAAGAGGAGGAGCAGTAACATTTGTATCAGAGGTGGAAGGGTCAGCTGGAAAATGAGAACCAAAAATTATGGCCATTTCAGTAGGGGTGCAAACCATATATAAATCGAGATTGAAGCGGGGAGGAGAGTTAGGCAAGGAATGACGAAATCGCAGATTCTATTAATATGTGTCCAGAAACAAGCTTTCTTTTTAACCTCCGAAGACAAATGTTTTGTAAATGAATGTCTCTGAAAATATTACTACCACATTTTTCTATATTTTCTATAAACCTTTTAAGAAAAAGATGCAATAAATATTTATTTAAATTTACTAGACACCTAGCATAAGGGCCTTAGAAAACATGTATTTTGTTGTAAGATGGAAACACCAGCAACATCTTTGCAGTCAACCGTTAGACTACATTTTTCGATTTGGCTCGCAGCGAATACCTAAAGGGCATGCTGATAAAAATTCAGAGGCTGCCGTTGATTCCTAGACATGACATTTCACATTTAGCATTCATTGTCCTGATAAATTATATCTTTCACTTTATCGTGGAGCATGATAAAGGCTTTTCAACTGCCACAAAGGGGTGAATCCAGAGGCAAACGTTACCGACCATGAAATTCCCCGTCGTTCGAATTTACGATTGCCGCCGGCTGAAGGGAAACCTTTTAAGATTCGACAGTAGATTAAATCCAGACTTCTTCCACCTAACGGCCTTAATGGTCTTCGTGGAAATCCTACACTTATTACTTTATCGCTTCCTTAAACAGGTGTCAAAGACCACCAAGAGAGAATGGAAATTCGATTATACCTAATTTCCTAAACGAACGCACCATTGGGGGAAATGGAAGTTTGTTGCGTGTTTCTTATCAAGTGAAGGACATGCTGACAGAAAATCTTTTAAGGAGACGCAGAAAAGCACCAAGTCTAATATTATCTTCTTATATGCCCAAAATGATGCTTCTCTTAGTAATGAACATCATTATAAGAAAATGGAGACGTACCTGAAAAAATTTTCAAGAATGAATGAAGTAAGGTGTTAAATAAATAGTAACAAACTCATAAAAAGAGAAATGCAGCAAATCAACTACTCCATTACTACTTTTATCATGAAAAATAAAAGAATATATAAGTTTGGGCGATGAATTACTGCGAGGTAGCCAGTGTTAAACGAAAATAATCTTTATTATATGTGCAATCATTCTTAAGAGTATGACTTTTTATGTGCGCTTGTTGTTATGATAATTCTACTGTTTTTACAGATAACGTTCATAAGTTTTATCCGAAAAGAGATGTAAAGAAAATAAAAATTAAAGTTTCAAGCACTTTGCACTGAGGACAATTTAAAACCAACGTAATGACACGAAAATGTAGTAACTTTCGCATCTCTTACAAAATCAGTAATAAATCATGACAAAAGCACCACGAGCAAATTTTTATGCCAAAATACGTTTTAATAAGATTATGGCTTCGTAACTTCGACCGGCGAAATTAGTTATTCTCTTCAGCGCTGCATAAATGTATCAAAATTACGTATTGATATTCTTTGTCTTTTTTTTTTCACTCTCCAGTATAGTGGAGTGTAGTTTCATTGTAGATCTAACGTAGTACGGTTGAAATTCTTGAGATAACAGTTGAGACAGCTGTCTGAAGTTGTTCAATAGCAGGATAATTACAAGTAACATGTAGAAGCTACACAGGTAAATATAGATCTACAGCATCCTTTTATTTATTATTTGTATCGAAGTGGCTACTTATACGGGACAGTATAAATTTCTGTGAATTCTGCTGATACGTACAGGCAATGCGTACTAACAACAATTAGCGAATGCCTCCTATTAATGTGTCAGTGTTTATTGACCTCTATTTCCTATACAGATTTCGATGAAGCTTGGTTCAGCAATTAAATAAGAAGAAGATGCAAAAATTGTGAAGCTGCACAATAGAATCTTCAAGTTCTGTTCAGAAATACTACAACAAAGATCGAGAAATACACCACTTAAACAGGCCTACTAAGATCTTGTCGATGGGAAGGCTGCTTTGTCCTGTACACGCGGCGGCAAAAATCTGAAATATAGGGACACTGAAATTCGGTTTAACCAAAATTAAGACGTTATTTCCATCTCTACAGGTTGAGGGTTAAAGGAGTGGTCAAGAACCAACATGCGATGGATTTATAAAATACCCCGTGCATCAAAGGGCGTTATGCTAACAAAAGGCACAACCATTCTCAGTATGCACTGGGTGGTTATATACTCGTACGTACAGTATAAGGCGTATAAGGCAGTCAGTGGAACAAAATTTATGTTTGGTTATTCCCGCATAACGGCTACTTTCTACAGTTACTTAAAGATTTGCATGACTTAATGACAGCATAGACGAAAATCATCCTCACATTATGAACATTCAACAAAATATTGGTTAACACGTAAAAGGGAAATAAACATTTTTATTCAGGAGTTAATCTGGTAGCAGCGGGGTTGGTTGTAAGTGAGCTGATAACTGAAAGGTCTGGTAAGCCCCATCCAGTAGGCAAACAGCATTGTCGATTCCATGCCCTTATTCGTTCATTATGTATTTATAATTACGTCTGCTTCCTAGAATATCTCACGTTTGTGTTGCCCGCTGATAATGAATGTCGTTTCACTTTCTTTTCTGGCAACAGATCGTGTT
>JANJGK010001866.1:17500-20000 GCA_039081455.1 Macrobrachium rosenbergii
TATTTATTTATTTTTATTTATTTATTTTTTTATTTATTTATTTTCATTTATTTATTTTTATTTTTTTTATTTATTTATTTTTATTTATAAATAAATAAGTAAATAAAAAGAAATAGATATATAAAAATAAATAAATGAATAAAAATAAATAAAAATAAATAAATATATAAGATAAAAAAATAAATAAATAAATAAATAAAATTAAAAATGAAAAAAATAAAATAAATAAATAAAAATAATCGAAAATAAAAAAATAAATAAAAATAAATAAATAAATAAAAATAGATAAGTAAACGAAAATAAATAAAAAAATAATCATAAATGAAAATGAATAAAAATAAATAAATATATATAAAAATAAAAAGAAATAAAAATAAAAGAAAACAAAATAGAAAAAAAAGAATACAAAAACAAATAATAAAACATAAAATTCAGATAATAAATAAAAACAAATGAAAATAAATATATAAAATAAATAAATAAATAAATAAATAAATAAAGAGATAAATAAATAAATAAATAAATAAAAATAAAAAAAATAAAAATAAGTAAATAAAAATAAATAAATAAAAAAGTAAATAAAAATAAACAAATGAAAATAAATAAAAAAATAAAAATAAACAAAAATTTAGTAAATAAATAGATAAATAAACAAAAATAAATAAAAATAAATAAATAAATAAATAAAAAATAAATGAAACAAAAAATAATGAAAATAAATAAATGGAAATAAATTAATATAAAAATATAAATAAAAATAAATAAATAAAAATAAATAAAAATAAATAAATAAATGAAAAATAAATAAAAAAATAAAAATAATAAAAATTAATAAATAAAAATAAATAGGATAAGTAAAATAAATAAAACAAATATAATAAATAAAATAAAAAATAAATAAATAAATTTATTTATTTTTTTATTTTTTTTATTTATTTATTTACCTATTTATATTTATTTATTTGTTTTCATTTATTTTTATTTATTAATTTATTTTTATTTATTTATTTATCTATTTTATACTTATTTATTTTTTTTATTTTCTGTTATTATTTAATTTATTTATTTTTATTTATTTATTTATTTTTATTTATTTCTATTTTTATTTATTTTCACTAATTTTTATTTATATAACTATTAGTTTCATTTATTTTTTATTTTCATTTATTTTTCTTTTTTATTTATTCATTTAATTTATGTATTTATTTCATTAATTTTTTTATTTTTTATTTATATATTCCTATTTATTTATTTATTTTTATTTATTTTCAATTATATTTTTATTAATTTATTTATTTTTATTCATTTATTTTTATTTATTTTTTAGTTCTATTTATTTATTTATTTTTATTTATTTATTTATTTATTTATTTATTTTTATTTATCTATATATTTTAATTTTTTTATTTATTTTCATGTTCTATTTACTTATTTATTTATTTTTATTTAATTATTTATTTTTATTTATTTATTTTCATTTATTTTCATTTATTTTTTTTATTTATTTCTTATTTATTTATTTATTTTTATTTTATTTATTTATTTATCTATTTTTATTTATTAATTTATTTATTTATTTTTTATTTATTTTATAATTTATTTTTTATTCATTTATTTAAATATTTTTTATTTATTTATTTCTATTTATTTTCATTAATTTATTTATTTCTATTTATTTATTTTCATTAATTTATTTCTTTCTATTTATTTATTTTTATTAATTTATTTATTTAATTTTATTTATTAATTTCATTAATTATTGTTTATTTACTTTTACCTATTCCTTATTTTTACTTATTTTTTATTTATTTATTTTTATCTATTTTTTTATTTTAATATATTTATTTAATTTTATTTATTTATTTATATTTTATTTATTTTTATATACTAATTTATTTATTTTTATTTATTTTCATTTATTTATTTTTTATTTATTTATTTATTTTCTTTTTTATTTATTTTTATTTATTTATTTATTTTCATTTATTTATTTATTTTTATTTATTTATTTATTTTTATTTATTAATTTATTTTTATTTATTTATTTTCCTTTATTTATTTATTTTCATTTATTTATTTATTTTTATTTATTTATTTATTTTTATTTATTTATTTTTATTTATTTATTTTCATTTATTTATTTATTTTTATTCATTTATTTATTTATTTTTTGTTTATTTATTTTTATTTATTTATTTTTATTTATATATTTATTTTTATCTATTTATTTATTTATTTAATTTTATTTATATTATTCATTTTTTTATTTATCTTTATTTATTTATTTATTGTTATTTATTTATTTTCATTTATTTATTTATTTTTATTTTTTTTATTTTTATATATTTAATTATTTTTATTTATTTATTTATTTTTATTCATGTATTTATTTTTATTTATTTATTTATTTATTTATTTATTTTATTTATTTATTTTTATTTATTTATTTTTATTTATTTTTTTATTTTTAATTATTTATTTACTTATTTATTTTTATTTA
>JANJGK010001866.1:70000-72500 GCA_039081455.1 Macrobrachium rosenbergii
AATTTTAATTTATTTTTCTTTATTTATTTATTTGTTTTTATTTATTTATTTTTTATTTTTTTTTATTTTTATGTATTGATTTATTTATTTCTATTAATTTATATTTATTTATTAACTTTTATTTATTAATTTTATTTTATTTATTTTTATTTTTTTTTTTAGTTTTATTCATTTTTTTATTTATTTATTTTTTTTATTTATTTACTTTTTTATTTATTTTTATTTATTTATTTTTATTTATATATTTTTATTTATCCATTTTTATTTATTTATTTTTATTTATTTATTTATTTTTATTTATTTATTTTTATTTATTTATTTTTATTTATTTTTTATCTGTTTTTATTTATTTATTTTTATTTATTTATTTTTATTCATTTATTTTTATGTATTTATTTTTATCTGTTAATTTCTATCTATATTTTTATTTATTTATTTTTATCTATTTATTTTTATCTATTTATTTTTTATTTATTTTATTTATTTATTTTTATCTATTTATTTATTTTTATTTATTTATTTTTATTTATTTATTTTTATTTATTTATTTTTATTTATTTATATTTATCAATTTATTTCTTTTTATTTATTTTTATTTATTTATTTTCATCTCTTTTTTTATCTATTTATTTTTATCTATTTATTATTAATTATTTATTTCTATTTATTTATTTTTATTTATTTATTATTATTTAATTCTTTTTATTTATTTATTTTTATTTATTTTTTTATTAATATATTTTTTTTATTTATTTATTTCTTTTCTCTTTTTATTTATTTTTATTTATTTATTTATTTATTTAATTATTTATTAATTTATTTATTTATCTATTTTATTTTATTTTTCTTTTTTTATATTTGCCTTTATTTATTTTTTTATTTATTATTTTTTTCATATGTTTATTGATTTTTATTTATGTTTTTATTTTTGATAGCTTCTTTATTTTTATTTTTTAAATTATTTGTTTTTCTTTTTTTATTTTTATTTATTTATTTTTCATTATTTTTTTATTATTATTTATATTTTATTTTTTTATTTTCATTTATTTTCACTTATTTATTTATTTTAATTTATTTTCGTTCTTTTCTATTTATTTATTTATTTTTATTATTTTTAACTATTTTTATTTATTTTTTATTTATTTTTATTTATATATTTATTTATTTTCATTTACATATTTATTTTTTATTTATTCTTTTCTTTATTTATTTTTATTTAGTACTTTTATTAGTTTTTTAATTTATTTATATATTTTTATTCATTTAATTTCATTTTTTTTATCTATTTATTCTTATTTATTTATTTATTTTTATTTAATTTCACTTATTTATTTATGTATTTTCACTTATTCATTTATTTTTTTTTATTTATTTATATACTTTTATTTATTTATTTTCATTTATTTTATTTATTTTTTTTTATTTTTTAATTTTTTCATTTTTTATATTTTCTATTTTTCTTTATTCACTTATTTTTATTTTTTCGTTTATTTAATTTTTATTTTATTATTTGATTTTAATTATTTATTTTCATTCATTTTTATTTCCTTTTCTGTTTTTATTTTTTTACTTTTTATATTTATTTATTTATTTTTTATTTTTTTGTTTATTTATATATGTGTATTAATTTATTAATTTTAATTTATTTTACTTTATTTATTTATTTGTTTTTATTTATTTATTGTTTTATTTTTTTATTTTTATCTATTGATTTATTTATTTCTATTAATTTATATTTATTTACTAACTTTTATTTATTAATTTTATTTTATTTATTTTTATTAATTTATTTAGTTTTATTCATTTTTTTATTTATTTATTTTTATTTATTTATTTACTTTTTTATTTATTTTTATTTATTTATTTTTATTTATATATTTTTATTTATCCATTTTTATTTATTTATTTTTATTTATTTATTTATTTTTATTTATTTATTTTTATTTATTTTTTATCTGTTTTATTTATTTATTTTTATTTATTTATTTTTATTCATTTATTTTTATCTATTTATTTTTATATGTTTATTTCTATCTATTTATTTTAATTTATTTATTTTTATCTATTTATTTTTATCTAATTATTTTTATTTATTTATTTTTATCTATTTATTATTTTATTTATTTTATTTATTTATTTTTATCTATTTATTTATTTTTATTTATTTATTTTTATTTATTTATATTTATCAATTTATTTCTTTCTATTAATTTTTTTTAATTTATTTTCATCTATTTATTTTATCTATTTATTTTTATCTATTTATTTTTAATTATTTATTTCTATTTATTTATTTTTATTTTTTTTTTATTTAATTGTTTTTATTTATTTAATTTTATTTATTTATTTTTATTCATTTATTTATATCTATTTATTTTTATTTTTATTTATCTATATATTTTTATTTATTTTTTTTTATTTTTTTTATTATTTAATTTAATTTGTTTATTTATTTTTATGTATTTATTTCTGTTTATTTTTTTATCTATTTATTTTTATT